>PVJS01048895.1:0-14876 GCA_004027185.1 Glis glis
ATCATTTCAATAGATGCGGAAAAAGCATTTGACAAAATTCAACACCCATTCATGTTAAGAACTCTACAGAAAATTGGAATAGAAGGAACATACCTCACCATCATTAAATCAATATATAGGAAACCCAAAGCAAACATCATATTAAATGGGGGAAAATTTCCAGAATTCCCCTTAAAAACAGGAACAAGACAAGTTCCACTATCACCACACCTTTACAACATAGTCCTCGAAACTCTTGCCAGAACAATAAGACAAGAGAAGGATATCAAAGGAATTCAAAAAGGAAAAGAAGAATTAAAATTATCTTTAATTGCAGATAATATGATCCTACATCTAAAAGACCTAGAGAACTCAACCAAAAATCTACTAGAGCTGATTAACAAATTCAGCAAAGTAGCTAGATACAAGATCAACCTAAAAAAATCAGTAGCTTTCATATATGCCAACCATGAATCCACTGAGAAAGAAATCTAGAAAACAATCCCATTCACAATAACTTCAAAACCAAATACCTAGGAATAAACGTAACCAAAGAGGTAAAAGACCTCTACAATGAAAACTATAGAACACTGAAGAAAAAAATTGAAGAAGATCTTAGAAGATGGAAAGATCTCCCCTGCTCTTGGATAGGCAGAATAAATATTATCAAAATGGCCATTTTGCCAAAAATGATCCACAAAATCAATGCAATCCCTATCAAAATATCAACATAATTTTTCACAGATCTAGAAAAATCAGTCATTCATTTTATATGGAGAAACAAAAGACCCAGAATAGCCAAAGCAATTCTCATCAATAAGAACCATGCAGGAAGAATAACAATTCATGACTTCAAATTATGCCACAGAGCTATAGTAATAAAAACAGCATGGTATTGGCACAAAAACAGACACATAGACCAGTGGAATAGAATAGAAGATACAGAAACAAGTTCACAAACTTATAGTCAATTGATTTTCTACAAAGGTGCTAAACACATACGTTGAAGAAAGGACAGTCTTTTCAACAAACGGTGCTGGGAAAACTGGTTATCTACTGTTGAAAAATGGAACTAAATCCTTACCTCTCACCCTGCACAGGAGTCAACTCGAGATGGATTAAAGACCTGGAAGTTAGACCAGAGACTGTGAAATTATTAGAGGAAAGCATAGGCTCTACACTCCAACATATAGGCACAGGTAGAAACTTCCTCAACAAGATCTCTAAAGCACAGGAAATTAAAACAAGAATTAATAAGTGGGATAGCATTAAACTACAAAGCTTCTGCTCATCAAAGGAAACCATCAAGAGCTTAAAGAGAAAGCCTATGGAATGGGACAAGATCTTTGCAAGCTATCCCTCAAACAGAGGTCTAATATCTAGGATATACAAAGAACTTAAAAGGCTTTACACTAAGAAAACAAATAATCCGATCAAGAAGTTGGCAACAGAAATGAATAGACCCTTCATGAAAGAAGAGATACAAATGGCCAATAGACACATGAAAAAATGTTCAACACCATTAGCAATCAGGGAGATGCAAATCAAAACTACTCTAAGATTTCATCTGACCCCAATTAGAATGGCAAACATTAAGAAGTCAAACAACAACAAATGTTGGCAAGGATGTAGGGAAATCGGGACTCTTCTACACTGTTGGTAGGATTGCAAACTATTTCAACCACTACGGAGATCAGTGTGGAGATTCCTCAGGAAACTGGGAATGGATCCACCATATGATCCAGCTATACCACTACTGGGTATCCTACCGAAGGGATTGAAACTAGAAAACTACAGTAATATATGCATACCCATGTTCATAGCAACACAATTCACAGTGGCCAAATTATGGAACCAACCTAGGTGTCCATCAACAGATGAGTGGATTACAAAATTGTGGGAAATACACACAATGGAATTCTACTCAGCAATAAAGAACAAAATAACATCATTTGCAAGAAAATGGAAGTATCTGGAGAACATTATGTTAAGCAAGATCAGTCAATCACAAAAGAAGAAGGGACTTATGTTTTTATAAATAAGTGCAAACTAGGGAGTAGTTGGGACACACAAGGTTTTCCGGTTGATAATGGAGAACCCTCAGTGGGGCAAGGGAAGTGGTAAGAGGGAAGGGGGAGGACAAGAAAGAAGTGAATTAATGGAATTACTATCATAAACAATATGTACATGTGAAAATATACCAACATCATTCTCAGTACTTCATACAGGTGGGGGTGGCAGGGGGAACACTAAGAGCTGTGTGCATATATGTTAACATCAAATAGATATTCTTGCAATGTAAGACTCCAATGCACCAATAAAAAAAATCAGTCTTCCATGTAATAGGTGTCCCAATATTTAAATACAACTACAATACCTACAATATCATGACCCTTTTTCTATAATTTTTATTTTTTGACACTTGCTTTTTTGTACATATATATATATATATATACTTTTATTGTTGTACTGTAGTCTCATATCATAACATAGTTCAAAGTGATAGGGACATACATGCACACAGAACTTGGTAAGCTTTGTTAGACATATTTTTAAAGTATTTTTCCTTCCATTTGTGTTTTATTATCTTCAGTAGCGGCATACATTTAATAAGGTGAATTTTGTATTGCTGATATCTGGGATATGATGAAGCCAATAATGAATTTTCTCAGTTAAGTACCTAACCAGTTAAGAAGAAAGCCAAGAGCATGGGTAACTAAAAACAATTTCTGCTTTGCTATTGATATAGTTCTTAGTGGGTATGCCTTGGATATGGGTAAACAATGGGGTCCAAATACTGACTGTCAGAATTAGACTGATCTATATTGTCTGACAGCACTGCAAAATCACAGATTATGTTACAGACATGTACAAACATGTAACAGTGAATCCCACAATTATGTATAGTAATCATGTATCCATAAGAAGTTGAAAGAAATCCACAGTCCTCCTCCAACAATCAAGGTCTTATTGCTAAGTGTATCATACAAGTGAGAAACACATCTTTATATAGGAAGAATCAAGGGAAGAGATAGAACTGAGCTTCACTTCAACAGCCCCTTCGCTGCAAATACATCCTGGCACAGGGTTAGTAAGGATGGCAGAGAGGCCAGGAGCATAACCATAATAGATAGTCCTTCATAGCAAAAATAAAGGCTGAGGAAACAAACACTTAGGTCAATTTAAAATCTTCATCATTGTCTTGTCATGCCTCCATTCAGGCAGAACAGTGCAGTGAGGAACATCCTTCTAAGTCAGACAGCCAGGGCTCAATTCCCAGCTCTCCCATTCACTACACTGAGGACTTAAGGTAGGTTATTGAAACCCACTTGACTCAGTTTCCTTATTGCCATAACAAAAAAGTAGAGTTTAATTGTGAGCAGTAAATATATTAACATACATAAGTCACAAAGAACTATGTTTGATGCTCATAAACACTGTAGAAATGTTTACTCTTTCCTTTTCTAGAGTGCTTTAGAATCAATGTTCTGGAGAAAATGGAACCAATTGTTTGTCTCCTCTCTAAAGTAGCTTAGTTTTAATAATATGTAAATTTTTGTATATTTTCATTTATCATCAAATTTAAATTAATTACCTGAAATTTCTAAGTGTTGATTGATTTTTTAATGTCAAACTGTGTAATTTCAATATGCACATAAAAATCACATGATTATCCTATTTTGTTTAACATTCAAAAGTTTATATACTCTTGCTTTCCACTTTGAATGGGCCTTTGTTGGGTGATATCAAGAATCTCAAGTGCACTATGATTTTAAAGAGTAAATAAAGTGCAAATCTGGAGGAATGACCTTCCAGGCAGTGAATGCAAATACAAAAGTTTGGAAAAAATTATGTCCTTGATGTATCTGAGGAACAGAAAGATTAGCATGGGTCAGTGGGGGTGGGACAGAAAGGGCAGCATTTTGGTAGCTGATCAGATACCTTAGTAGATAAGCTATTTTACCTCAGGCTTTCTGTACCACAATAATCACTTGGGATTTTTTTTTAAATGTGATAAAATGCACTCAAAATTTTGAACAGAAAAAACTATAAGATCTGATTTCTATATTTAAAAAAAATCATTCTGGTTGCTACATAGAAAATTAACTATGGAACTGCCAGAGTTAGGGTTATGATAAATCCTGATTTCTCCTGATGCTTCAATTTTTTACATTATATTAATATGTATTGAGTATATTATTTTATTCATAAGCTAGTTGCTGTATGTCAGTCAAAGATTACAAGTCAGCAAATTTCTGATGGTATGAAGCTGTTTCATAGCTAATCTGGTAGTGCAAAATGTGACTAATTAGTACAATTTTAATTATAGTCAGATCTAAATATATTTAAAGAAAATGTTGTTCTTAACATTTTAATATCTAGATATATAGTACATTAATATTCTCAAATAGGCATCTTAAACTATTTACCTAAATGAAAAAGTATATAATTTTATGTTAACTAAATCAATACTCTAGCATTCACATTAAAATTAATAATAAATTGCTTAAAAATAATTTTCTCTTTTAAATATTCTTGAATGTATTTTAAAACTGCTGAAAATCTTTTATCATAATTGACAATGATGCAAAATTTTTATTGTGTGTAATTATAATAAAAATTTAGACTTAAAATTTAACATTTAAAAAGGGTTAATTTTGTAAGTTACTGAAAGTCTACCTGTATATTTTACAGGAAAATAAAAAGAAGGAACTGGTCTAATATTAAAAAATGAACAAGGGCATTTCCTTTTCCTATGCTGAATGTGAGCAGCACTGTCCAATAGGCTAGGAGGCTGGATGGACAGGGCTAACAGGAGTCTGGGCAAGCTCACTTCCTCTTGGGCAGGTGCATTTATTGCTGCTACCATTGCCTATGACATAAGACTTCATATTCCTCAGCATTTGAACTCAGGCTCACACCAGCAACAGCTACTTCTTTCCTGGTTCTCCAGTCTAGAGATGGCCATTTTGGGACTATTAAACCTAGGATCATGTAAATCAACCTAATAAATCCCCTCTTATAATTGTGCGTGCACACATACACACACACATACACACACACTTGGTTTTCTAGAGTACCTTGACTAATATATTAGTGATGAACAAAGACAAATAAACATTGATTTTACAATAGATATTAACTGTTTTAATAAGAGAAGTGCTATATTATATGAAAGGGAAAGAGGTATCATATAATTTTAAATTCAGAGTTTTCCAGAAAAAAAATCTGTAATATAAAATCTAAGGCTTGCAAAGAGAGAAAAAGATGCTAAGGAAGGGAGGGATCAATTTTCTGGTGCAAAGAAGGGGACATTCAGACACTACACCAGATTATGTGTGGGAGATGGATGAACTGAATAAAATATGGTTAAGATTGAGAACAAAACACAGATATGTTGAGACCAAAAGAAAAACGAAGGGTCTCAAAGCTATCTGAATATAAGAACTTATCTCCACAGTACATAGTGGGTGAGTAAAGCAAAGAACTTCTATAATATTTGGACAAAATTATATTTATGCCTTTGTTTAGAATCCAGCTTTGCTACAGAGCAAATTCAAATAGGATAATATAGAGAAAAACAGATGAATAAATTTGAGGAATAAAAATAAGAAAATAAATAATAAATTCAAAAAAGTTCTAAGTAACAGAAGCACAATAAAGACATTAGTAAAATATTAAAAGGCATGACAGAACCAGTTGTAAAGCCCAATTTAGCATTGATTGGACAATTTCATGAAGAAAACTGTATTGATAATTAAGTTTTTTGTTTGTTTCTTTGTTTGTGATACTGGGGATTGAACCCAAGGGCATTCTGCCTCTGAGCTATACCCCCACCCTATTTTATTTTCTTATTTTTGAAATAGGTTCTCACTAAATTGCTAAGGGTCTTGCTAAGTTGCTGAGGCTGGCTGCAAACCTGTGATCCTCCTGTCTCAGCCTCCCAAGTACTGTGATTACGAGTATACCACCACACTGAGGTATGTTTTTTTTTAATATTTTTTGACTGGAAGTAATTTTTTGAGGAAAGTTCCTGCCTAATTCTTAGGAAAATATTAGTTTGTGGAAATACAGTTGTCTCAGACAGCATTCTCACTGCTGTAATCCAAAACAACTAACCACACAATTTAGAGGTAGGAAGACTTATTTGCTCACAGTTTTTGAAATTTCAGAGGTTTGGTCCATGTCAGGTTGGGTCTGCAAAGCTCAGGGCCTGGTGGCAGGAAGAAGAGAGAGGGAAAAGCAAGAGAGACAGCAAGGAGAGGAGATACTTTATAGAATCTCCAAAGCCACAACCCCAGGGATCACTCTTCAGTATCCAAGCCCCACCTCCAACATGGCTGCCTGCACTCTGTGAGGTCTCAGGAGACATCATAAACCCAAACCATTACAATAATACTTTGTTTTATCATAGCATTGGTAAATGCTTTCTATTTTATTTCCCAGTTTTAACTAAATAGCAGCAAAATTATTTCAGATTACTTACCATTTTACACATGTTTAGCTTAATTTATTATAAAACTTTTAAATGTTTAAAGGAAAATAAATTAGCAAATTTGGAATTAAGGTCTAAATAAACTCACTTCTCATATGCAGAACATGGTGATTTCATAATGAAGCTAAAATATGCATAATACAATTTTAATGATCCCAGTAAACCCAAGCCATCTGAGTTATGAATAATTGAAATTTACACTCCTAAAAAGCTTTTATGTCTGTAATATTAGAAAAAGCAAAACTGAGATTTTTTTTATCTACCCCTGAATTTAATTAGTCCTTAAATGTTCATGTTCTACTTGAAAACTTTAAAATTCTTATATCTTCAGAGTTTTCACTAATTCTCATTTTTTTGCTGTAGTGGTATGCTAGAGTACAAAATAGCTTCTGCTTTGCACAGGGCCTTTTGTCTTTACTATCATGGAATACACTCTAGCTGTCCTTGGACAAGTGTCAAACTATCCATAATTTCATCAGGGTATATTTCCCTTAATTTTATGACTCTTCAGTTTCTTTGTATAGGAAAAAAGCCCTATGTGGAATACAATAATAATTTATAATTCCAATAGCCATTTATTCAAAAATTCAAAATCTAGAGGAAAATAATATAGGAAGCCATTCTGTAATGAATTAATCTCTATTTCATATTTTCATGTAGAAAAATACAGTGTATTTCAGTGACTTCTGGCTAGGGCTAAGTGAAGATGGGGTTACATAACCCAGTGACATTTTCAAAAAATTTGAAAATGAACATACTTTGAAAAACAATGCACATTTGAATGTATAAAAACAATTTTAGATGAGAGTTTTGAGATTATTAAATGTAAATAAATGGGGAAATAAGACCAAGTAAGAGCTTCTCCAGGACCATAATTAGTTCAAGAGGCAGCTATCAAATGAAACTCTTACTCTCTAAGAAAATTGTAATTTTGATATAAGTCGAGTCACTGGAAAATCAAAGACATGTACTCTATTTGCTTACTTCCATTTTAAAATGACTTTGTTAAATTATAGCATAGTAATATGCTTCTGGCTTTGCATAATTAAGTAAAATAATTAGTGCACTTAAAAAGAAACAGTGTATGTGCACATTTTTAAAAAACCTTGATATGATAACTTATCATTGTATTAGTTATTTTAGAATTCATTGGATTTTGAACTGCTTTGTTCCTCCGTGTGCGTGTGTGTACGCATGCATGTGCATGCGTGTGCATGTGCACATTTTACTGGGTATTGAACACAGGGGCATTCTACCTCTGAGCTAACCCCCAGCCCTATTTTATTTAATTTTGAAACAGGGTATTGCTAAGTTACCCCATGCTGGCTTCAAACCTGGGATCCTTTTTATCTTAGCCTTCCAAGTACTGGGATTACAGGCATGTACCACCACCCAAGCCCTCACTTTTTAAATAAACTTCTAGTGCTATATGCCCAAATTGAAAATTAGTATTTCTGGCTTAATTTGTGGCTTTTTTTCAAATAACTGTGTCTGAATAATTACGATTTACTTAAATCAGGCCTGGTGGTGCATGTTTGTAATTCTGGTACTTGGTAGGATGAGGCAGGAAGATCGCAGGTTTGAGGCCAGCCTCAGTAACATGGGGAGACTCTCAGCAACCTAGCAAGACCCTTGTACAGATCATGGGTCATAAAACAACTTCAAGAACTCATAAACAAATTCTTTGGACATGCCAGCATAGAGCATGAGACATAAAACAACTTCAGAAACTCAAAAGCAACTATTTCAGATATGCAAGCATATAGCTCAGACCAACACACCTGTGCTGAAGTTGATAACAAACCCTTGGACCATAAATTTCTTCCTGTGACTGATAGACTTACATCATCAATACACATTAGTGGTTACTGAAAAGTATCTGATAAGGTTCAGTAAGCCTGCCAAAGACACTTGACAGCCCCTACAATAATCCTATAAAAGAGCAACCTTTTCATCACGCAGCAAGCTTAGCTATTGCTGATGCCATGACTAGTCCACTTTGTGTACAACTCCAATCTAGTGACTTCAGTCTGGTCCTGCTCTTTTTGCTGACCAAGGATCAACATGGCTCTACAGCTTTCTCAGTGCCCAGAATAACTGCAGAATTTCCTCTTATATTCCTGGACTTAGTTAGTTATTCCCTCTCCCTGCTTGCTTGTAGCTTGTTATTTGCTAATTTTTTTTAAATGCTCGAGTAGTAGGATTTGAATATTATCTGCTATACTTGTTTGACATAAATTGTTAGAATTGTTAATCTAGTATAATTGTTAGAATTGTTAGAATTATTAGTGTGAAGTGTATCATTTGATGTTCATTCATAGCAAATTGGGTTTGGCAAAGCAGCTGCAAACTAGCTTAACTTTACTTAGACAATTTCCTTAATAATTTCCTGCATGTTAGAACCTTCAAGTGTTGAACAAACCTCATGACATTGTGGAAAGACACAAATCATGCATGATGTGACTCATTTGTCTTAGGACCTTGTGGCCCACTACTCACAGCAACCCTGTTTCAAAACAAAAAATAAAAAGGGCTACAGGTGTAGCTCAGAGGTAGGATTCACCTGGGTTCAATCCCCAGTACCAAAACAAAAAGAAAAGAAAAAAGAATTACCTATAACAGAATAATACCCAGAAAGATAACTTGCAAATAGAAATGCACTCAAAAAAAGTCCCTAATTATCATCACAAACATTTAAAAATATTAACCCTGAATAAGGAAACAATTTTTGTTTTACATGAAGCTCTCAGTAAAGTATATCGTTTTCATTTTTCACTCATATATATTCTCTTCAGTTCTGAGGTTTTAAGAAGCTTTCTAATTTTGCATACATTTTTTCACTTTTCATTGAAAAAAAAAGAATTGTATCTACTTATGGAATATGTTGTGATGTTTGATTTATATGTGCATGGTAAAAACATTAAAACAAACTAATTGACATATTTATCACCTCACCTACTTATTTTTTGGGGTGAGAATGTCTAACGTCTCTTTTAGAAATTTTGAAATATATAATATATTCAGCCAGGCATGGTGACACACACCCATAATCCCAGTACTTGGGAGGCTGAGACAGGAGGATCACAGGTTTGAGCAGAACCTCAGCAATTTAGTAAGACTGTCTCAAAATTTAAAAATAAAATAGGAGTGGGTGTGTAGTTCAGATGTAGAACGCCTCTGGGTTCAATCCCCAATACCCACACACACACAAAGAAATATATAATATATTACATTATATCACCATGCTGTGCAGTAGATCTCTAAAACCTATTCCTCCTATCTAAAAGGAACTTTGTACCCTTTGACCAACACTGCTCCTTTCTCCATCTTTCACCCCAGCCTCTGATAACCACTATTCTCTCAAAGTTTGTGACCTGGAGTTTGACAGATCAGTTTATACTAAATACTTTTTTGTGCTTTGTGAATTTGTGGAGTATTAAGAGTTGTGTAAAGATTACTGGAAATAATGCAGAAAAAACAGTAATGGAATACAACATTTAAATAAAATACCTAAAATCTTATATTTGTGAAAATAAAGATAGACATAATAATTAGAAACTTGGCAGTGTGGTAAACAACAATGACAAGTTATTTGTGTTTAAAATATATTATTCAATGTTTAATAACTTGAAAGATTTATTATATCATGCCATGAAAAGCAAAATCAGAGAACTATTTAGCTTAATGGCAGTTTATCTAGAAACTAAGTTTTCTCTGAAGGATTTTATACCACATGATGGAAATCTGAATATGAGGTAACATAACCTTTTTTGGGGGGTACTGTGTGTTGAACCCAGGAGCACTCTACCTCTGAGCTACACCCCCAGCCCATTTTATTTCCTTTTTATTTTAAAAATTCTTAGGGTCTCCTAAGTTTCTGAGGATCTTGCTAAAGTGGCTGAAGCTGTCCTTGAACCTGTGATTCTCCTCTCTCAGCCTTTCAAGTACTGGGATTACAGCCGTGCACCACCATGCCCAACAACAAAAACATTTTGAATGTGGTGATGTAATGGAAAGTCTTCAGAGAAATATTCAGTGACAAATATCATTCACCTTGCACATAATAAAGAAACTGATGTTTTAAATTTAACTTTTAAGCAACTCCAAGAACAGCTGTTTCCACATGTTCATTCTTTATAAAAGTCATATCCATATTGCAACAGGTAATATGGTAAAGAAAACCATAAATTTGGCAGAATTTAGAATGAGAATATTTTAACTTAAAATAGAGCTATGAAAATAAACTATAATAATGACATTTTATAAAATAGCTTTTTTATGAAAAATTTTGCTTTTTACCTACTAACTTCATCACAATTATATATTTGGAATTAACATCAGAAATATTTTTACCCACTAACTTCAATATCTTTTGTTGAATTTTCATAATCAAATCATACATTTTTACCCACTAACTTCAATTGCATAATCATACAATATTTTATCCACTAACTTCAAAAGATATTGAAGTTAGTGGGTAAAAAGCAAAAATTTTCATCACAATCATACATTCGGAATTAACATTGGAAATATTTTTTAAATATCCAATTCATTTTGTGTTACTATTATAACTTATAACCTATAGGCATTTTAGTGCATTCTAATTTCAAATAATCTTGCAATTTCATATTACTGAATTTTACACCAAAATACTTTAAATATGATAAATATTTTCAGGTTTTTCCTATTCTCATTTTTTTCTGTTTGGGAAACAGCCCTGCCCATTGAGAAGAGTTTTGATGAAACTATCATTCAAAGTAACTCTTCCTCTAGTCCAAGGATGGGAGATGAACATGTGACTGACTGCAGAATAACAAGTTTTTTGGTGTCTGAATGATATAAGGATTGAAAAAAGTTGGAGCTGCTTCATCATAAAGAGACATTCTGTGCCGACTTAGACAACTGTGAATTCTCTAAATTTCCAGAACTGTCTTGCTCTCATCTTTCTTTGAATTCTGTGAATTACCCCACATTCACTCAATAAATCTCCTATTTTATTAAATTAATTATATTTGTTTTAAATTGTTGGCAATAGAAGTAACCTAAACAATATGAAATTTTTACAGAAGTCACTTCTATTAGAATTGCTCTGACAAACGTAAAATAATTAAAATGAAATGCATTTCACATTTTTATTCCAAAGTTTTATAAATTTCTCATTCTAATGGCTATTATCTAAATAAGATTAAAATATATATGTTAATTTTCTCACACAGATTATCCCCTATATATAAATATTCTTCTACCTTGAAATATAATTAAGAAGTAAATAGCATGGTGTAGTGGCATGCACCTGTGATTTCAGTACCTGGAAGGCTGAGACAGGAGGATCACAGGTACAAGGCCACTCTCAGCAACTCAGTGAGACTCTTTTCCAAAATAAAAATAAAATAGGAATGGGGGTATAACTTATAGGTAGAACACTCATGGGTTAAATTCCCAGCACTGCAAAAAATAAATAAATAAATAAAATCAATAGTTATTTTTTAAACCCATACCTAATTATCATAATATTTACATGTATGCAATTTTGTCTATCCAGCCTTATTTAGGTAAAGCAAAAAGAAATTAGCTAAGATACAATTTGAACATCATTTTCTAAGAAAGGTAATGCTCAGAAAAAAAATAATGCTGGAAAATTTGATATACCATATTTATGGAATTATCCTTTTCTTTATCCTTTTCTTTTGAGAGAATTATTTTTAAGATGTATCTGGATCTGTGGTGTGGATTGCCTTTTTTCATATATACTTGATTTAGAAATTGCTTTTTCCCCTCACCATCTGACTTCAACTATATTTATATTCACCAGAAAGAAGTCCTGGAACATAGCCCAGCAACCAACATTGAAATATTGCCTCTAAAGCACAATTCTAGTAAGAGGGCCAAGTCTGATGAATGAAAAACAGTCATGTACTTACAGAAATAAGTTGGGTAATTGCAAACCGGAAGTCTAGAAAAAATACTGCAAACTTTCACAAAAGAACAGAGACTCAGAAAGATATGGAAAGTTCCAATTAGAACATTCTGTCTTAATTACTTTAAGAACATAATTACAATACACCAATAAAAGCATATTAATAAAAGAAAATAATTGCTAAAAATCAATTGAGAAACTGTTTTCACTGCATACTTAAAGTAATGTCTTTATGTAGTATTAAGTTAAAGTTTACATTTTAAGAAAATGGAAAGGACTATTAGTTTGATTCATATCTTCATTTTTTCACCAAATATGTATTGAACCAAGGAATGCCATATTTGGAAAAAATGAATAAATACACTTTAATTTAATACAAACTAACTGCAATTAAGATGAGCATACAGACACATATAAGGTTACTCAATATGACAACTATATTTTGTTCACAGGCTGTGAATTGGATGTTTACAAAAAATTCTAATTTCCATTCATTAAAATTGTGGGAAGATATACAAATATACAGAAATATATTGTCACATTAAATACAACATATTTATATAATTACAAATCACTAATACTACAAAATTCTATAAATTGATACAAAACATTTTCCACACGTCTTTCAATTCTATAGCAATAACAGCATGATGAAATAGAATAGAATGGAGTATAAACTACCTATATAATAAAAATATAAATACAGTAATTTCATATTAATGTTATGAAAAAGTAATGAAGATAAAAACATATCAAAACCTTGATTTTATGATGTAGTAGTCATTGAGAAATTTAGGGTATTCTTAGAAATTTAAAATGTTACTGGCATATGAAAATTACAAAGCTATCTACTAAGCTTCCAATTACAAATATAAAAAATATAAAATAAAAAATATACTAAGCAGTTAGTAAACTTGTTAAGGGATATAATTTATTTATTTATTTATTTTTTTTTTTTTTGCGGTACCGGGGATTGAACCAAGGGGCGTTCTACCTCCGCGCTACACCCCCGGACCTATTTTTTTTTTATACTTTATTTTGAAACCGGGTCTCACGAAGTTGCAGAGGGCCTCACTAAGTAGAGAGAGAGAGAGAGAGAGAAAGAGAGAGAGAGAGAGAGCTGAGGCTGGCCGTGAACCCAGATCCTCTGGTCTCTGCCTCCCAAAGTACTAGGATTACAAGCGTGTGCCACCACGCCTGGCTGTTAAGGGATATAATTTTTAAAAAAGCAATCAAAGCTAAAAGCCAATCTTGAAAATTTAAAAAAAAAAGACCAAAGGAAGTCAAAGGAAAAAAGATAGGATGTATAAATAAATAGCTTCAGGAAAAACAGTGTCTAATTTCAGATACAGAAGAAATCAATGTTAATAATTTCTTTTTCTTTTTCTTTTTCTTTTTTTGGTACTAGGGATTGAACCCAGGGGCATTCCACTTCCAAACTACACCCCCAGTCTTTTCTTTTTTTTTTTTTTTGCGGTAGGTACTGGGGATTGAAGCCAGGGGCATTCTACCTCTGAGCTATACCCCAGCCCTATTTTTTTTTATTCTTTATTTTGAAACAGGGTCTCACAAAGTTGCAGAGGGCCTCACTAAGTAGCTGAGGCTGGCCACGAACCCAGAACCTCCGGTCTCAGCTTCCCAAGTACTGGGATTACAAGCATGCTCCACCATGCCCAGTAGTCTTTTCAATTTTTATTTCGAAACAGGATCTCCCTAAGTTGCTGAGGGTCTCTGTAAATTGCTGAGGCTATTCTCAAACCTGCAATCTCCCTCTCTCAGCCTATGAAGTACTGGGATTACAAATTTGTGCCCCTACACCTGGCTACAGTGTTGCTAATTTTCAATAACTCTAGAATTCATAATTCTCTAGAATTATAGAATAGAATTGAAAACCTATATAAAATCAGAAATTACACAGGGAAAATAACGACGTATCCAAATTACTGAAAGAAATAGAAAAATGTCTTTACCCAAAACATGATGGTAATGTCAGAAAATTCTCTCGTACAAAATCACCAATATCAATCAGACCAAAATGAATATGAAAAATGTACCCTGAAGAAAATAGAGATTACAGCTGTCTGTGCAAAGTTACATGATTTTTCAGCTGGAAAATAGGCGTATGCAGTGAAGTTAGACATAATTTGTCTACATCATCCACTTATACCAAAATATATTTTTAAAAATCAAAACAAAAACCTTTGCCTTGGGCTGTCATGTACGAATAGATTATAGAGTAGCAGCTGTAGATGCAGAAAGACCACATCAAGAAGGGCTCAAGACAGGGAGTTATGCAGATTTTACTCCTGTTCTTTCCTGCAAGGCTATTATTGTGTCATGAGGTCCTTGCTGACCAAGTAACTTAATGCAACCCCCTATCCTATGACAGTCTTTCTCTCTGTCTCCTTCCCTCCTTCCCTTTCTCTTCTCTTCTCTTCTCTTCTCTTCTCTTCTCTTCTCTTCTCTTCTCTTCTCTTCTTCTCC
>PVJS01048896.1:0-14879 GCA_004027185.1 Glis glis
AAAAAAAAAAAAAAAGGCAAGAAAAATACTCAAATGATTTAAGTAGAAAAGGATAAAATATTCTCAGAACTTAGTTTTTATTTTTTTATTTTATTTTTTATTTTTATTTTTTTTTATTGCGGTACCGGGGATTGAACCCAGGGGCCTTCTACCTCCGCACTACGCCCCCGGCCCTATTTTTTATGCTTTGTTTTGAAACCGGGTCTCACGAAGTTGCGGAGGGCCTCACTAAGGAGAGAGAGAGAGAGAGAGAGGGAGAGAGAGACAGGGAGAGAGAGAGAGAGAGAGAGAGCGAGAGCTGAGACTGGCCGCGAAACCGGATCCTCCGGTCTCCGCCTCCCAAAGTACTGGGATTACAAGCGTGCGCCACCACGCCCGGCCTTAGTTTTTATTTTTATAGGTCACATAAACCTATTCCAAACAAAAGTGTCAAAAGCATAGTAGAAATTATGATAGGGAAAATTTATACCCAAGAAACAAATAAAGGACTGGGAATTGTATTCATGTTTCCATTTTCCATTAAAACCCTCTTAGGCTTATGCAAAGCCGTACAGAGTAAAAATTTATTATACTCAACCACCAATCTGTTCATTTTGGTGGTACATGTTTAAGAAATACCTGACTTCCTCTTCAGAGGAGCTGACTCCTTTTGAACTGTGGAACTTGCTTCTTTTTTTCCACATGTATGCTTTTTTCACTTTTGCTCCATTTATGATTTTTTCCACTTCTTAGCTAGTTTTTTATTCAAAAAGGCTTATCATTTGTAGATCCCCAATTTGAGCCTTGCTATATTTCTCCTTTTGGGGGGGCAGTGAGAGGGGTACTGGGGATTGAACCCATGGTCATTCTACCCCAGCCCTATTGTATTGTATTGTGTTGTGTTGTGTTGTGTTGTGTTGTGTTGTGTTGTGTTGTATTGTATTGTATGGTACTGGGGATTGAACCCAGGGGCATTCTACCTCTGAGCTACACCCCCAGACCTATTTTTTATTCTTTATTTTGAAACAGGGTCTCAATAAGTTGCAGAGGGCCTCACTAAGTAGCTAAGGCTAGCTGCAAACCTGCAATCCTTCTGTCTCAGCCTCCCAAGTACCAGGATTACAAGGGTGTGCCACCATGCCCGGCTTTATTTTATATTTTGATACTGGGTCTCACTAAGTTGCTGGCGGCCTCGCTAAATTGCTGAGGCTGGCCTTGAACTTGTGATCCTCCTGTCTCAGCCTCCCAAATACTGGGATTATAGGCATGCACCACTACACATGGCTTTGAGCCTTGCTATATTTCTGATTAGGGTTTATTTAAAGAATAAGTTTTCACATATATTTGTGTGGAGAAATTATGATATCTCGCAAAAAGAGTTATTTATTTTTAATACACTTTTAATGGTGCATTGTAATTATACATCATAGTAAGGTTCAAAGTGATATAAACATACACACACACAGAACTTGGCGTGTTTCTCTCTCCTCCCCACTCATCATACATATTAGTGAGATTGACAGTGATACCTTCATATATGTACATGGTATTATTCGAGCTGGTATTACTATCCTTCACTAAGCCTCCTTTTGCCCCTCCCTACCTCCCTCCCCTAATCTCCTTCCACTGTTCTACTGGTCTCTCTACTCATTTATTTGTATACTCATCTTTTTAGTTAGTCCATCTGAACAGAGATACTGTATTGTCAATGTACCCCCATGGTACTCACCATAATTCAAATGGATGGCCCAATAAATACACCAATCTGCAAGCTATGAAAGAGCTCATAAGATTAATGTAAAACCAAAATGGCTTTTATATTAAAAATTGCTATAGTATTTAAAGTTAATTCTTCATTCCTTAATATTAAAAGTATGCATTAAAGCAGAAAATTAATAATGAATGAATATTAAATATCTTTCAAGACTTTGTTTGAAATTTATGTTTTCCTCAATGTTCTCAAGCATTCTTTAGTTTTTTAGTGCTATAAAATGAAATTATTGAAATAAAGTTAGGTGAGGCATAGTTATATCATTATTTTATTTTAAGAATATTTCCCATTTCCCCATATCCTTTCCTTTAACTCAAGTAAAATTCAATTTAAAGAGATCAATGCCTTCTATTTGATGTTTTGATATTCTTCTAAAAAGGATTATGTCAATAATAAAAGCAATGTTTAATTATATAGAAAATAAACCTGAAATTTCTAGTTTCTTAAAGAACTAGAGTATTTGTCATATACTAACATAATATTAGCATGTTGCAAAAATATATTTTGATGTTTGTACAATTAGATTAGAGTCCAAATTCATTTATGCAAATAACTATTTTTCTCTGGGGTGTTTCATGTACGTCACTGATTTAACATTTGCTCTAAGGACAGTTTCTCTATCCTTAAAAACAAGGGTGTTGGCTTCATAGTCTCTGTCTTTCCTTTTTGATCTAACATTCTTCTATTACATTTGATAAATTAAATACAGATATATACTGTCCAAGAATAATACACTGAATATTCACCCTTTGTAGTAAACAGAGATACCTTTAGTGAGATGCTCTTTGTGTGAGTTCTGAGATAATTCCTCCCTCTGAAATTTGTCCAGATTTAATGCCTCACTCTCTGGTGATGGTCCCTTAGCCCTGATCCAGAGGCCTCTTTGAGTATTCCCATTCTTGTGTCTTTTGAGATTTCTCTTCTCATATCATTTTCATTTTCTTTGTTGAAATCCTGTGGTCTGTGAAAAGTGATTTCTTTCACCTAGGAAAAAATGACAAAGTCACATGTAATATTTTGTGTGGGATTTTCATGATAACATTGCAATCTGCCTCAGAATAAAGAGGGCTTTTAAGCATGACTCATGAAAACTTTTATATTTGAGTAAGATTTATTCTTTTTGTTCTTGTTCTTTATTAGCTAAGAGGTTTATTTTACTTTATTTTACATTTAATACATCAAGTTCCTGCAGAAAACTACTGCTCCTAAAATACCCAATTTAACTTTGTTTATCCCAGCCTCCTGCAAGAACTAAGCCCTCTGTTTCTACATCCCCAGAATGAGAATGAGTGGTAAAAGAATATTAAAAGTTATGTCAATTTTAAAGTATTCATTGAGTCTCAACTGTATGCCAGCATTGTGAAGAAGACAGGGTACACAGCAAAAAATAAAAAATGACTTAGTCATTGCTTTCTGTTGAGTAGGATGAAGACTGACACATAACAAATAAATTTAAGTATGATGAATACTAAGAATGAAAAACAGAATGTGCTTTTTTTTTTTTTTTTGAGGACTGTAACATGGCACCTCAGGCACATTTCAAGGAAAGCTTTCCTGAGGAGGTGAACGTGGAATAAGATCTAAGGCTAGTAGGAGTTACTGACATGGGACCTGGGCAACATAACCCATGTGTGCAGATGATAGCAAGTCGCAATGGAGGAGCTGATAGGATTTTAGGATGTAGCAGCAGGCTGGAGAGGGAAGGAACTGAGAAGGGTGAAGAGATGGAAAAGAACATGTCATGATTTTGAGCAGGGGTCATTCATGAATCTGTCATGATAAAAGATGTCCATTTCACCAGTGAAGCCTCCCCTTCCCTGGTAGGCAGATTTTCACATTATTCCCTGAGGATAAGAACTAGTATTAAAACTGGGCGTGGTGGCGCACATTGGTAATCCCAATACTTGTGAGGTTGAAACAGGAGGATCGGAGGTTCGAGGACCTCAGCAATTCAGTGTGATTCTCAGCAACCTAGTAAGACCCTGTTTCATAACAAAACACAAAAAGGGCTAAGGGTGTAGCTTGGAGGTAGAAATCCCATGGGTTTAATCCCTAGTCCCAGAAAAAAAAATACTAGTACTTATTAAAATAGTGGAATCATAGATCATAGGAATTGGAAGATACTTTTGAAGGTAATTTTGTGAAATATGCTCATTTCCTCAAAGATGAGGAAATTGAGTCCAGAAACACTGATTTTTCTCAGTCACTATAAACAAGGCTTGTGAGAGGGCCACTTTGCCTTGTGTGCTCTTGCTTGACACTTTGTATTTCTTCATGATTCCAAGATACTCATAATTGACTGACAAATGCCTATGTATGGTTATATGAGAATTTTGTCAAATAATCTATAGTCATCACAGTTTTTATTGAAAATGATGCCAGTAATCATTTAATTTTAAAGATTCTCTTTTGACGATTACTCATTATATCGCCTTAGTTGGCAAAGAAAATCTAAATAAAAAAGTAGCTGTGCAAGTAGAACAACCATCAAAGATTAAAATATTTTTTATTCTTTATCTGTCAAAAGTAAGAGGAAATATGCAAGGTAGTTCAGTTTTCAGAACTTGATTTTTTAATAGCAAAAGAGATCAACCTTATCGTCATTTGAATAAGAATGTCAATGTGATTGTTGCTCATCTCAAATGAGAAAGAAATCTTTATATTTTTAATTTACAATTTTGGAATAAGGCCTATCTGATTATGTTCAAAGAGGTTTCTATTTATATAAATGGATTATTTTCTAAATTTGGTATTGTATCATTAGATATACAGTATGTTGATGATAACCACCACCAAATTCAGTAGCTTTAAAAAATTACTGCCACAGGTCTATAGATGAGCTAAAGAAGTTGATATTGAAAGGCTGAGTTTGGGTCCATGATGCATTCATTTTTCTGGGTCCAGTGGGAGTTTTGTTCCTGTTGTTGTTTGTTTATTTTTTGTTGGTTTGTTTTTTACAGTGGCAAAAGTACATTGAATACAAATTTAGCTGTATAACTATTTTGAGTGTGTGTGTGTGTGTGTGTGTGTGCGCGCGTGCGCGCGCGCATGTGTGTGTGTGTGTGTGTGTGTGTTTGTGTTACTGGGGATTGAACCCAGGGGCATTCCACCTCTGAGCTACACCCTCATCCTTTTGAATTTATGTTTGTTTGTTTGTTTGTTTGTTTTGAAACAGGATCTAAGTTGCTGAGAGTCTTCCTAAGTTGCTGAAGCTAGTCTCAAATGTGTGATCCTCTAGTCTCAACCTCCCAAGTACTGGGATTACAGGCATGTGCTACCATGCCCAACCCTGTATGATTAGTTTTAAAGCTCTACTTGTATTTGTTTTGTGAAAACCTGTTGGCCAAATCGAGTCGCTTTTTCAAGCCCATGTGTAAGTGGCAGGAAAGTGAATTCTACCCACAAAATGGGGAAAAAGAGTGAATCTTTTTTAAACAAAATAATCTAGTTTGCAATAAGGACTAACTCACAAATTAATAAAAAGCTTTAAGTTACCATTAAGATCAATATTAAATATATGCACAGATACCCCCCACACACACATGCATATTTTCTTCCTTCAAAAGGAAAACTGTAGTCTGAACAAAAATAAATCTGCAGTGATTTAAGAAAGATGGAACTGGACTAAAAAGATAACTTCTGAAAGGGAAAGGAAAGAATGGGATTGGCTTAAAGAATTCTCTTTAAAAAGGGAAAAAGAAGACACAATTTAGTGGCAGTAGATAAACTAGATATAAGAAGAAGATATAAATACATAGGTAGATAGATACAGATGTTCATAGTAATTAAAGTAATTTGACAAGAAAATATATCTCAATGTTTTTGTGTATCTCCTTCCTTGTTGTAAATATCATGCATGTTTACAGAATTTAAGCATTTAACTCCCACACTATCTTCATTTCCTGTAGAGTGGCAACAGGAGAATAAGAGGCATTGGAGCAACTATATAAAATGTGGAAGTTCTTACTGAAAGCAAAACATCATACACACACACACACACACACACACACCACACACACACACATTTAATAGCAAGGTGAAGTCTACTCAGGTGCTACAATCATAGACATTAACTTAAGCATGGAATTGGATACAGCTCTGTTGTGTCCTTGCAGAAAACCTTCCACAAGTGTCTTAAGCTTTGGAAGCCTCAGTTTACTTGTCTATGAAATGATAATTTTTTTCAAATTACTGAAATGTTGGAATTTATAAGAAAATATACTTAATGTCTTAACAAGCCTTACATTATTATTATCAGAAGAAAATGTATCCATTGCATAGCTACATAAAATTCTGCATTGTGGAACATTTTTTTCCAACTGTATGAATTATTCAGAAACATTTCTATTATATCTGGAAAGTGAAACCTACATATATGTCTTTTGTTTTCAAATAATCTAACTGTGGAAGAGTATTTTAGCATGATTAAAGTAGAACACAACCAAAAATGATCAAATGGAATTTAAAGTTAAAAACATTCTCACGAAAACCTGCACAGGGATGTTTACAGTAGCTATCAAACTATTAAAAAATCATGGAGGAAATTTAAGTATATTTTAATAAGTGAAAGAATCAGTCTAAGTTATATACTATATCATTTCTCCTCTATGACATTCTAGAAAAGGCAAAGATAACTGACACTGTAAAATGATCACTGGTTTCCAGGAGTGGAGAGGGAGGGAAGGATAAATAAGCAAAGCAAAGAGGATTTTTCAGGGCTGCGAAACTTTACTGTATGATACAAAATTGGTAGATACATGTCATTATAAACTTGTCAAAACCCATAGAATGAACAACACCAAGAGTGAACCCTAATATAAATCATGGCTTTTGAGTAACAATGATGCACCGATATAGTTTCATTGATTATAACACACTTACCACTAAAGTATGGAATCTCAATAGTGGTGAGGTTTTATGCATGGCAGGGCAGGGATGATGCAAGAACTCAGTATTTTCTGCTCAACCTTGCTGTGAAAATTTAGAACTACTCAAAATTGTAAATTTTATTAATTTAAAATATAATAAAAATGAAAGCCAATACTACTCTGAAATATGTCCAGAAATATTTGTAAGATGTTCACATTTTATATTCATTTACAGAGGCATTTATATGTTTTTTTTTTTTTTTGCGGTACCGGGGATTGAACCCAGGGGCGTTCTACCTCCGCGCTACACCCCCAGCCCTATTTTTTTATACTTTATTTTGAAACCAGGTCTCACCAAGTTGTGGAGGGCCTCACTAGGTAGGTAGAGAGAGAGAGAGAGAGAGCTGAGGCTGGCCGTGAACCCGGATCCTCCGGTCTCTGCCTCCCAAAGTACTGGGATTACAAGTGTGCGCCACCACGCCCGGCCATTTATATGTTTTAATACAATTTTCTGATTTAGTCTACTATTCAATTTCCATGGCTACTTTCCAGGTTGAAAAAAAAAAAACAGACAACTTTCTGAGGACATCAGTAAGCACAGTATTCTGTTCACTACCTTCAATTGTCATTCATATGGATATTAGCTTTCACAACATTTCAAAGTATATTGTTTATTTCATGGTAAAAACTTAGACTCAAATTGACTGGCAAAAGCCACTCAAAATAATAAACTTTTCATTTTCTTCTTGATACACTCCTGGTAGCAAGTAGAATATAGAATATTCTTTCTCTCTGTTAATTCATGCTATGCCAAGTACAGTGGTCACCAAATTGCAGCATTTTCAAAGCAATTCCTTAAATAGGAGAAAATACATTTTCTTTTGTTTGGTTTATAGAAACTCAGACAAAATATCGTTTTGTAAACATCTTTGTTTCTATCTTTTAAACTAATCACATTTTCTATACAAATTGTGTTGACGATTTGGTTCATAAATAATATCATTGGCAATTATTATGTATTAAGCATTCTTATGTATATAAAGCTGTTAGGTACATTAAGTATACATCCTAACCAGGATGAAGGTATCCCACACAAAAATAAAAATGTAAACAATGCATACACTGTAAAAGAGTATAAAATAGAGAATTACATTGGCAGCCAAGAACTATTTACATTAGGCATAATGTTTTTCCGTTCATGGTTTGTGTGCTGTGAAATTATGTGGGAAGGGAAATCTCATCTTGCTTCTTCTTAAGAACCTGACAAATCCTGGGAAAGTTTGCTGAACTTTATTATGTATTTTAAAAGATGTTGTGAGATTATTATCTTTGCATGTCTTTTATTTGGGGGCACAACAACTCTAAATTTTGGTCAGCAATGATGTATAAACTGAAAATCTGATTCTTCAACCTTGAGGTAAGATATGAAAGTAGAAAAGTAACATGGCAATAAATTCTCAAAATCTGTTCACAAACTAAATCATCAGATAAAAAGCCACAGTTATGTTTAGCATCCTTTTACAGAATAGGGTGGGAGGTCAATAAAAAAAGTGTGATGAGATTTGAAAGCAATTAAATTACATTTTTATCACTAGTCTTTAAACCCAGTGAATCAACTAAAAATCCTTACCCAAGGGTGTATTTCTCAAATAGCCATGATGTAGAATTAACAGATAAAAGCTTCTAAGGAAAATGTAATGAAACAATATAATCTTCATTGGTTTAGGACTTATGTATAACTTAAAATATTAATTTAAATGTTCATTAACACTCAGGATTCTATAACAGGAATTTTGGTGACGCTCATACTACCTACCATACAAGCTTGCTGCTCACACTGCATCTTAGGGCGATTTTCCCATAACCTTTAGATTTGAAGTTAGGAGGTCAACGTCCAACAAAAGAGGAACTTGTAAGACACCCCACAAAATGTGTCTCTACCATAAGATTTGAAAAAAATCTTACCTTAGCTTAGAGGATAGAATTTAGAAGGAAGCATACCAAAAGGAAAATAAATTGTCTTTCTGACAGTTCAAATTCTTATCACCTAAACTTTAGTAAAGTGGAAGCTTCTATTGATAGGACAATGGTTTGTTTTCTCAAGAAAAATAATTTGGGGATTATTTGGTGGAAAATTGTATGAAGACAAAAGGACCTGATAAATATTAATCAATAAAGGAGAAAATGCAGTAAACAGCCACATCGGGTACGAACCCTATTTTGTTTTGTCTGGTGCACTTTGTAGGTAACATAAATTAGAAAAATAGGATCATTGTGCATTTATAGTTGGTGCTATTGTAGTGTCCCCCTTAATTTAAATAAGGAGTCACATGAAACATGAAAGTAGGGTTCTGCTATCCTTTAAAAGGTAAAACTGACCTCTGAAAATCTATTTTCTCCCTATGTGGTTCACTGTCAGGAAAAAGACACTAATTGATATATTTTTTCACACCTGTTATATGTTAAGCATAATGCTAGAGTTGTAAATGCATTATCTCATCTAATCTTACATATGCAAAAAACAGTGAAATAGGTTTCATAATTTCCAAGGATACTGACCTAATCATTTAAAATTATAACTAATGAAAGTAATTCTGGATATTGATAAAAAGGTGTTCTTGGTGTCTAGGTTCTGATTTAGAATGCTATTGTGGAAATGAGAGTATTTTTTTCTAAATGTTTATATTTCTGGCAAAGATGGAAAATAGCTATAATATGTTTAGGATATGAAAATGTATTGCTTCACACGGAAGCTAGGTTGGTAAAGGATAGATTCATAACAGTAAAAACTCATTTTTATTTTCAGTTTATCACATGTCACATTTAACTCATCATATAATTTTGAGGACCACTCAATTGTGGAAAACGATCCATGCATTCAGTCCGCTTCTAAATAATTTTATAGTAAAAAATCCATGTGGTTATTTAAACATATTAATTTATTCACTATTTATTATAATAAAATTTAAACATGAAAGAATACTGGTTTCAACTTTACTAAGTAAAAGGTAACATAATTTATACTTAGAGAATATAAGTAAAAAGCAAGGAGTTGAAAAATGATAAATGCTTAACTCAGTGATACTTTAAATTACAATTCATATGTTTTATTCATGTATTTATTCAACTAACATTTAGTAAACACCTCTAGTTCATGGACTTACACTATGACAAATGCTGTGGGCATGTGCTCTTCTTTTAAAACAACCCCTGCTTTGTTATAGGAAGGTATACATAAACATAAATAAATAAAATTCATTGTCAAGAATATAACAATAAAAGTTCGTACTAATTATACTTGTAGCAAAGAGGTAAGAGCAATTAATTTGATAAAGGGACAAGGTTACAGCAATAGGCTTGACAAAAAATGTAGTATCAGGTCAGAGAGGGCAGAGATGTGAGGAGTGGGCATGTTAGACAGTGTGAAGAGCATGGACAAAGGCTCAGAATCCTGAAAAAACAGGCTCCAAGGGGCCAACTACACATAGTTATTATTTCTGAAGCATACTGGCAAGAAGGAAGGAGCGACAGCGGAGCCTGGAAGTGTGGTTTTAGATCATAGGGGATCTACAAGAGGATTTAAGCAGTCACTTGTATTCTATGATTTTTATTTGGATAAGGTCATTCTGACAATTGTATAGAAGCTGAATCACAGGGAGAAAGTGAATGAAGAGGCTATTTCAATTATACAGAAAAGAGATAAAGGAGCCCTAACCCAAGGTATTGGCAGTTAAGTTTGTAAGACAATAGACTTTGACCTTTAAAAGACAAAATTGGCTGCCACTGATGTCCAAACAAATGTTGTGAAAGTAGCATTTAAATAGATGGGCTAATCAAAGATAACACCCAGCGTTCTGCTTGAGTGACTGGGTGGACGGCTGTGACATTAAAGAAATATATGTGTAGGGAAGGAAGATCAGATGTGAGAGGAGGGAAATAAAATAGATTTAGACTTATTTCACTGTGAGACAGCAAGTTGTAGCTGATAATATGCAGCTAGAACTCAAGAAAGATACTCAGGCTCTTTATTTGAGAAACCTAGGAATTAAGTGGCAAATTCATTGGAAAGTTTGAGAAACAAGTAGAAACTATCTGTCAAAATGTGGTGGTCATAATGTAGGCTAGTATGTTATATGAATAAGCTCTATAACTCAAGAGATGTGTTATGTGTCTTAAATAGAAATTCTGCTAGATTTGGTGGCAATTAGGGAATTGGAAACTCAACAATGGATGCACCCAAGTGTCCCTAAGAAAGTTCTAAGACATAAATCAAGTTCAAAGATGGGGAAGAGCAGCAATTAGCAGGGACAGGCATGTTGCCAGGTATCAGAAGTTAAAGTGTAAAAATAAATTTAATGCAAAAAATATTTAAAGGTATAGAGCGGAGAGAAGAAACAAAACTCTATGGCTTTTCATACATGGTGGTTTCTATTTTCTATGAATTAGTTTACAAAAGTAGGCTTGGAACTCTCATAATAAAAGGACAAGGGGGAAAAAGAGTACCAGAGTGGGTAGAACTGTACCATTCACAATACCTCAGGTCCAAATGTAGTAAGAAAGACTATGTCTTGCTTTCTTGAATGCTCAAACAAAATATCCCCTCTCCCTTTTGTGTTACATGAATTCCATGTTGGCAGAAAATATGTGGTTTATGTGTTTTTCTTCTACCATGACCCCAACCATAATTCTTAGTACTAAAATTAAAGTATGAATTTCTCACTATCAGTCCAGTCTTTTTGCCAATTTTTTTCTCAGTCCTCTCTAGTAGATTCCTCAGAAACGCACAAAGGGGGCATGTGAACAGTAATTCTTTCATGTTCAAGTCATTCTTGCAAATAGCCTTTTTTACTCAAAAAACAGCATAGTTGAACATAATACCCTGGGTGTGTACCCTATTTTCTTAAGTTTCTTAAAAATACTCCTTCATTGTTGCCTTAATTTGTTTGCTGTTTTAGGAAAGCCTGATACCAGTTTCATTATCAAAAAATGTATTAAAATTTTTGTCAGAGGTGACTGTAATGGGTCAATTTTCTCTAGCACCCAGTTGGCTCTATTAAATTTGTACTTGAGGCAGCTTATAGCTTTGGAAATTTCTGAGGATTATACTTGTAAATATTAGTTTCATCCTACTGTATTGATTTTCTTCTTTAGGGACACTAAGTAAACTTTTATTATTGATTTCTCTTCCATTTCTCTTCTACTTTTTCTCTAATCCTTTTACTTATTCTTTATCTCATTTTAATTTTCCTAGGTATTATTTTCTGCTTTTATTCAATGCCCTTTGTTAAATTTTCATTTGAATATTTTTCCCATGGGCCCTTTGCAATTTATCTTCATATCTGATATAATTGTGTCCTTTTCTTCTCTTTTTAAATTAATTCAGCTTTTGTTTCATTAATGCTTGATTGTCATCTATTTACAATTCTAGTATGTATATTTTTTATTTAAAAACTTTTTATATCCTCAGTTGCTTTTTTGAGTATGTTTAATTTAGTTTAGTTTATTGTATTACAATTTTATTCATCTTTTTGGTTGTTTTCAGGAGGAGAGTTTTTATTGTAAAAAAAAAAAGTATTGATTCCCACTTCTTATTTACCATAGTAGTGTTCTATAGGTAGGATTGTTTTTTTCCTTCTAGTCATTTCATGGACAGTGTTCCTAGTGGGAGAATGCTGTCTTCTCTACTCTTATCTACACTTTAATTTATGGATAGTGTTGACTGGGGTAAGAGGCATGTCTTGTTTCTTTCTTTCTTTCTTTCTTTCTTTCTTTCTTTATTTGTTTATTTATTTATTTTAGGTACGAGGGATTGAACCCAGGGGCCTTCTACCTCTGAGCTACATCCCAGTCTTTTTATTTATTTATTTATTTATTTATTTATTTATTTATTTACGTATTTATTTTGAAACATTGTCTCCCTAAGTTGCTGAGTCTGGTTTTGAACCTACGATCCTCCTGTCTCAACCTCCCAAGCACTGGGATTACAAGCCTGTGCCACCATGCCCAGCTTGGTACTCATTTTTAATGAGTATTCCCCTTTCTCTATACTTGTGTATCAATCTCGCAGTTTTTACTCCTTGAGGCTCCTACTTCCAGGCCCACACACTTTAATTCTTTTCCATTTAATTAGTACAGTGAACTACAAGTCTCAACCTATGTTTGATGTTTTTGTACTTAATATTTGACTTTCTATTTATGAAGGTGGTTTGGATTGTGCTTTGTATATGCCCTCTGTGAACTTTAGTATTCAATTTTTCACAGATTTTCTTAAGCTTCCCCTCCTAAGCTCTCTATATTTAGTCATGCAGGTATGTTCTATGAGAATTTTTTTTCTGTATTTACAGACTAGTAGAGAGTACAATGTTCTATTGTCTATTAATGCAGAAGGCATAAATTGTGCATGGTTTTATTTTCATCCTTGTTATTTATGTAGTTGTTTTAGGGGCAATATAAAAGAAATTCATCATCAGGAAGCCACCATTTTTCTCTAGACATCATCATGCCATCTTTACATCTAGAGTTGACACAAAAGTTAGAACTCACCAGGTTGAGTTCTAGGTCACAGCTGAAAATACAGGAGGCCAAGAAAATTACATGAACAGGTCAGAGGCAAATAGCTGTTACAAACAGGATATGACTCAATTCTAGGTTTCCTTACTCTGTCTCATTCTTTGCTCAATACACTGTGTTCCTTCTAAAAATTAAATGCAAATCAATAATTTTGGCTTTTTGTTATGACTGTTCAAATGATGAATTATGAAGCTCATAATTGAGTAATAAAATAATGATGGGTATTTTGGAACATATTAGATGAATATTTTCAGTACATTCTATAATGAGTGAACAAGGCAACACTCAGTGAACTGAAATATAATTACCTTTGTCTACTTTGAATTGTTATAAAGAATACCTGGGATTGGGTAACCTATAAAGGAAAGAAAATTATGTCTTTCTGTTCTGGACACTGGGAAGTCTGTGATCAAGGAAACAACAAATTTGGTAGCTGATAAAGTCCTGGTCTCCATTTCCAAGATGGTACCTTAAGCTCTGCATCCTCTTGAGGGGACAAAGTCTGAATCTCCACATGGCAAAATGTGGAAGAGACAAGAAAAACAGCCCATTTCCACAATTCCTTTTATGCTGTCAATAAGCCCACTCATGAGGGTAGAGCCTTCATGCCGTAATCATCTCTCAAAGGCACCAACTCCCAATACCGTTATATTGTCAACTAAATTTCAACATGAATTTCAGAGGAGACAAATGTTCAAGCCATAGGAATAATTTACTTGAAGGAGCTGAGAGGTTTTTATTTTAATTTTTAATGTGCCTGAGATATGCTGAGAATGGGAAGACAGATTGTTTTGCATTTCAATAATATTTGCAATAATTTGGAAACCATAATTCTGCCTCTGTACTGTTATTATTAATAAAACTGTCTCCTTCATTTCACTATTTATCTTTAATGGAGAACTTGCTTTGGGTAGAACTCTAATTTAATTTTGATTCATTGTAGTGTTCAGTTGTGCACAAGAATAATATATTTAAAATATTATGTATTGATTCCTAGGTTCTCAATGTCACATATTCTCCTTATTATAGTCTGATGATCATCATTTTTATGAGTTTGAGAAATGCCAATTATATGTAAATAAAAAACTATGGACTAAGTGTGGTGGTGCAAACCTGTAATCCCAGTACTTGGACAGTTGAGAAAGGAGGACCACACATTCAAAGCCAGCCTCAGCAATGTAGCAGTGCCCTCAGAACCTTAGCAAAACCCTGTTTCCAAATAAAAAATAACAAAATAGGGCTGAAGATGTAGCTTGGAGGTAGAATGCCCCTGGGTTCAATCCCCAGCACCACAAAAAAGCTATATGAGTGTGTGTGTGTGTGTGTGTGTGTGTGTGTGTGTGGGTGTGTGTGTGTGTACATACATACATAAACATTTTATAATTTTATTAAGTTAAATGTTTTTCTATATATTGTAAGAAAATGTCATGTAGTTTTTAATGTAATTCTGTTTCTAGTCAAGTGAAAAATATATTTATTTACTCTTAAAAAGTCAAATGAGGATTTATTTAAAACAACCAAAATATCTGATTAATGAAATTTCATCTAAAAGTATAATTTCTAAGGCACAACTCATTCAAAATATTATTATCCAATGTTTAGTAAAGGTTACAGACATGGAATTCATAAAAGAGCTCAAAAATATGATATCCAAATTTTTCCTAAGATTTCCATAGTGTTCATCAGATATA
>PVJS01048897.1:0-14876 GCA_004027185.1 Glis glis
AAAAAAAAAAAAAAAATGATGGGGAAATAAAAACCTTCCACAACAAATAGAAGCAGAAAGACTTTATGTCTTCCAAACCAGCACTAGAGAAAATACTCAGAGATTAATTACAGAGAAGAAATAATAACGAAATTCCAGAACCAGAGAAACAATGATTTCCATCAAACAAACAACTAAGCAAAGAAGAACAAACACTATGTCAAACAGAAATTAAAACTCAAAGTGTTAGGAATTAAAAATCATCTCTCAATAATCATGCAGAATATAAATGGCCTCAACTCCCCAATCAAAAGACATAAGGTGGCAAAATGGATTAAGATTCATAATACATCTATATGCTGCCTGCAAGAAACACACCTTACAAGTAAAGATTGTCAGAAATTAAAGGTGAAGGGATGGAGCAAGGTAATCCATGCTAATGGAACTCAAAAACACACAGGAGTAGCAACTATGATATCAGACAAATTAGACTTCAAACCTAAACTTATCAGAAGAAACAAAGAAGGTCATTTCTTACTGGTAAAAGAAACAATCCATCAAGAGGATATAATGATAGTCAACATTTATGCCCCAAACATAGATGCTTTCATAAAAGAAACTCTTTGTAACATTAAGTCACACATAGATCCCAATACAATAATATTGGGAGACATCAACACCCCTTTCACAGCACTAGATCAATCTCAAGACAAAAGGTCAGTAAAGATGCCTCAGACCTAAGGAACACCATAAACCAAATGGACCTACTAGACACATACAGAATATTCCACCCAACTACAGCTGAATTCACATTTTTTTCAGTGGCTCATGGAACCTTCTCTAAAATAGACCATATCCTAGGCCACAAAGTGAGTACTAGCAAATTAAAAAAATGTGATATAATCCCCTGCGTCTTTTCAGACCATAGTGGAATGAAACTAGAAATCAACTAAAGAAGGCCCACAAAAACCTCATAAAGACGAGGAGACTGAACACCACACTGCTGAATGAAGAATGGGTCACAGAAGAAAGAATGGGAGAAATAAATTCCTGGAAACAAACGAAAACAGAGACACAACAAATCAAAACCTCTGGGACATTCTGAAGGCTTTAAGAAGAAAATTCATAGGACTGAGTGCTCACATAAGAAGAACAGAAAATCACCTAATAAATTACCTAATGACACACCACAGAACCCTTGTAAAACAGGAACAGTCTAACCCCAAAGCCAATAGAAGAAAGGAAGTTATTAAAATCAGAGCAGAAATCAATGAAATAGAGAATAAAAAAATCCAAAAAATCAACAAATCCAAAAGCTGGTTCCTCAAAAAAAAAAAAAACAAGATAGATAAACCACTAGCTCACCTAATCAAAAGAAAGAAAATCAACACAAGTTACTAAAATAAGAGTTGAAAAAGGTGATATTACTACAGACAGCACGGAAATTCAGAGGATTATCAGAAACTACTTTGAAAAACTATACTCCAACAAAATGGAAATCCTAGAAGAACTTGACAAATTTCTAGACACATACAACATTCCTAAGTTGGATCAAGAAGACAAAGAAAATTAAAATCGACCAATGGCAATCAAAGAGATTGAAGCAGCAATAAGGAGCCACCATCAAAGAAAGCCCAGGTCCAGATGGTTTCCCAGGTGAATTTTATAAAACCTTTATAGAAGAAGTAATCCCAATACTCCTCAATCTATTCCGTGAAATAGAAAGAAACGGGACTTTCCCAAACACATTCTATGAAGCCAACATCACATTAATATCAAACCCAAATAAAGACAGCTCAAGAAAAGAAGACTACAGGCCTATATCGTTGATGAACTTAGACGCAAAAATTCTAAACAAAATACTAGCAACACGCATTCAAAACCACATCATGAAAATCATACACCCACCATGAACAAGTCAGGTTCATCCCAGGGATGCAAGGCTGGTTCAACATATGAAAAACAAACCATGTAATTCACCACATAAACAGAACCAAAGACAAAAATCACATGATCATTTCAATAGACGCTGAAAAAGCATCTGACAAAATCCAACACCAATTCATGATAAAAACACTGCGGAGAATTGGAATAGAAGGAACATATTTCAATATCATAAAGGCAATATAAAATAGGCCCACAGCCAACATCATATTGAATGGGGAAAAGCTATGAGTTCCCCATAAAAACAAGAATGAGACAAGGATGTCCACTATCACCATTCCTTTTGAATATAGTACTAGAGACTCTAGCCAGAGCAATAAGGTAAGAGAAGGAAATCAAAGGAGTGCAAATAGGAAAAGAAGAACTGAAACTACCTCTATTTGCAGATGACATATTATACTTAGAAGACCCAAAAAACTCCAAAAGACTTATAGAATTGATCAACAAATTCAGCAAGGTGTCTGGATACAAAATCAATCTTAAAAAATCAGAAGTTTTTCTGTATCCAACCATAAATCCATTGAAAAAGAAATCCAGAAAACATTTCCACTCACAAAATCCCCCAAAACAATGAAATACTTAGGAATAAACCTAACCAAGGAGGTAAAAGATCTCTGCCTCTACAAAGGAATTTATTAAACATTGAAAAAAGAAATTGAAGATCTTAGAAGATGGAAAGACCTCCCATGCTCTTGGGTAGACAGAATAAATATCATCAAAATGGCCATTCTTCCAAAAGTGATCTACAGATTCAATGCAATACCCATTCAATTACCAAGGTCATTCTTCACAGTCATAGGAAAACCAGTCCTTAAATTCATTTGGTACAACAAAAAACCCAGAATAGCCAAAGTAGTTCTCAGCAACAAGAACCATGCAGGAGGCATTGCTATACCTGACTTCAAACTATACTACAGAGCCATAGTAATAAAAATAGCATAGTATTGGCACAAAAGCAGACACGTAGACCAACAAAGCAGAATAGAAGACTCAGAAACAAATCTACACACAGCCAGTTGATTTTTGACAAAGGAGACAAAAACATACACTGGAAAAAAGATAGGCTCTTTAACAAATGGTGTTGGCAAAACTGGTTAACCACATGCAGAAAAATGGAAATAAACCCCACTTTCTCACCCTGCGCAAGAGTCAATTCAAGATGGATCAAAGACCCGGAAATTAGACCAGAGACCTTGCAGCTACTTGAAGAGGGCATAGGTCCAACTCTTCAACACATAGGCACCAGCAAAAACTTCCTCAACAAGAGCCCAAAGGCACAAGAAGTTAAAAAGAGGATCAATATGTGAGATTACATTAAACTGAAGAGCTTCTGCACAGCAAAGGAAACTATCAAGAACCTCATCAGAGAGCCGGCAGAATGGGAGAAGATTTTTGCCAGCTACTCCTCTGATAGAGGACTAATATCTAGAATATACAGAGAACTCGAGAAGCATGTAAACTAAATAGGCACTTCATGAAAGAAATACAAATGGTGAATAAATGTATGAAAAAATGTTCAACATCATTAGCAATCAGAGAGATGCAAATCAAAACCACCCTGAGATTTAGATTAGAATGGCAATCATTAAAAACACAAACAATAACAAATGCTGGCGAGGATGTGGGGAAGTAGGAACTCTTATAATCTGTAGGTGGGATTGCAAATTAGTGCAACCACTTTGGAAAACAGTGTGGAGTATCCTCAGAAGCCTGGGAATGAACCTACCATTTGACCCAGCAATACCACTTCTAGGTATCTACTCCCAAAGAATGGAAACCAAACTACCAGACTAATGCATGCATATCTATGTTTATAGCTGCACAATTCACAATTGCCAAAGTATGGAACCAGCCAAGATTCTATCAACAGATGATCGAATTACAAAACTATAGGATATATCCTCAATGGAATTTTATGCAGCCATAAAGAAGAACAAAATTACATCATTTGCAGGGAAATGGATGGAATTAGAGAACATTATGTTTAGTGAGATTAGTCACAAAAAATGAAAAGTAGGATGATCTCCCTAACATGTGGAAGCTAGGGAGAATAGGGTGTAGGAGGGACTCCAGACAAAGACGGAGAAACCTTAGATGAGTAAAGAAAGTGACCTGAGGGAAATGGGAGGGGGGAAGAGGGAAACACTCTAATGTACAGGATGTACATACACAAACTTACAAAATCAACTACTATGCTGAGCACAAGAAGGAGGAACAGGGAGGGAATGGGAGGTGAGAATTGGGGGAGGGCTAATTGACTGATGTGTGCACGTATAGTTCTACCAGCCTGAATCCCGTCAAGATGTATGATTACAATGCACCAATAAATAATTTTAAAAAATTAAAAAAAGATTTAAAGGAAATACTGTATTTGAAAATATCTTGTAAACTGTTGTACAAGTGGTTCTCAAACTTTATTGTGCAGGAGACTTGTAGGGCTTGTTAAAACAGATTGCCGTGCTTTTGCTTGTAGTAGTAGTTTCTGACTTGGAAGGCCTCCTTTAGGACCTCCAGAATTTGCATGTTGTATCAGTTCTGAGGTGATGCTGATGTTACTGGTCCAAAGTCATTCCTTGAGAACCACTATATGATACAAATGGAAGGAGTTTTGGTTTCAAGTTTACAGCAAAATCCACGAAGCTTTCCTTCCATGTTGTCTGTTTCATCCCTTAATGATTTTGAAATTTCTTCACCAACTTCATACCTAGCAATATCTGTTTACACATGTGAGGAAGATCAGCTTAGTGCTGTATTTTGTTGATTGCTTACAATAGTGAGCAATGACTTGAGGTTAGTTTAAGGAGGATAGGAAAAATATGTGGGGAGGAGATGACGGAGCCTTTGGAGTAAGAGTCAAATAGATGCAAAATGCTACTTGTTACTAACTTTCAAAAATCCTATCAGAGATCCTGTAATTTGATCCAGAGGGAACAGCAAGCCAGTCAGGGAAGAGGAAAAACTGACTTCATTCTTTACTCCATTCCTAAGTCCTGGGAAACATGTGTGCCTCAACACTCCCCCTTTCCATCCCACAAAACAGGGAATCAGGAAAATGCATTAGCACCCTAGTACAGACTGGGAACACAGGGTTGGGGGAGACTCCAGCATCATCAAGACAGAAGGAAACTGGGGGAGGGGAGAGAAAACTTCCAGTAGTCGGGGAATCGGCTGAGCCGGGGGAAGGAAGTGGGAAAGGTACCTAGGACCTCAGCCAGACTCTGCCCCAGGCACGTGAAGCGATGGAGGAGGGAAAAGGCTGCAGGGGGCGAGATACGAAGAGCTCCTGAGGCTGCTTTTGAGTGAGGTTCCGGGGAGCCAGAGCGTCCGGCATCACTCCTTCCCTTCTGGAGGCCATCTTTCCATTTTAATCGGAATGACGAGGGGGCGCTGGGCCGAGCCGGTAAAAGCCAGAGCGGCGACCCTCACCTCGGTCGACCTGGCTTCGGCCCGGCCGGGCGGGAGGTGGCCTTAGGGTCCACCGAAGTTACTCTGTGGAGGGGGAGGGGCTGCCAGGCTCCCGCCAATCAGCGTGGCGGCTCCCGCTATTTGCATGCGTTATGCTAATAGCGGACCCCCGCCCGCTCCCCCGCTCCCGCCCCCGGGGGTCCGGCGGGCGGCGAAGGTGAATGCATTATGCTAATGAGCGCTCCTGCGGGGCTCTGGAGGGGGCGCCTGCGGCGGGCGGCGGGCTGGACGGCGGACGCCGGGCGCCGGGAGGGGTCGGGAGCGACGTCGCGAGCGCAGCGCGCGCGCACTCACACGCGAGCATCCCGCAGGGTATTTAAGGCTCGCACACGCGAGGCTGCGGCGCTACTTCGGGCAGCCGCGACTTGCGTCCGCTCCTGGGGTCATTTCGTCCTCTTTGCGCTCCCCCTTAGCCGCCCATCTGGGGCTGCGCTCTCGCGGGGTCGCTCAGCCTTCTTGCCTTGAACTGAACCCAGGTGGGAAGCAGGTCGGCGTGCGGAAAGACACCGAATAGGTAGAAATAAGGCAACTGGCGGGCGCAACAGGTCCGGAGCTCCGTGGAGAGGGCAGGCGGCGGCCCCTCGCCGCGCTCGCCGTCCCCGGACCCTGCGCGGCCGCTCGCGGGGACCTCGGAAGAGGTGTCGGTTCTCAGGGGGTCTGGAGAGCGGTGTGGGCGGGTTTTATTTCGGTTTTTACCCATCGCCATCCAGTCCCCGGACTGAGGGCATTTCACGCTCAGCTAGGAGAGAAGAAAGCGGAGGATGGTCCACGCCGGCTGGGCTCGACTCTGAGCAAAGCGCAGGTCCATCTCCGCGCCCAGGCTCCGACTCTACCAACTAGTTGTATAGCTGCAGAGACTGAACTTTGGAATCATCCCTTTTTCTCTCCTTCTGAGATTATTGGAGGAAGTAGAGGGCAGAAGGCGAAGCCAAGGCAGCCCACCCAGCCACAATGCTGGTGAAGAAGCAGCCAGGGAAAGGAGGGGGGCGGGAGCCTGGATCCGAGGACCGGAGCCCCCCCGGGCAGCGTTGTGCCCGCACCATGCCTCTGTGCGCTGTCCTGGCGACCCTCCTATCAGTGGTGGCCTTGACTTGTTGTCTGTACCTTGGGGTGAAAACCAACGACCTCCAGGCGAGGATCGCTGCTCTCGAATCCGCTAAAGGGGCTCCTTCCGTTCTTCTGCTGCCTGATACCCTGGATCAGCTGAAGGCCATGGTGCAAGAGAAAGTGGAGCGACTTCTGGCTCAGGTGCGAGAGGCTGGGGTATTTTGCACAGGTGTGAGTCTGTGTGCAGCACCAGCTTCTACCCTTGCTGTGTGCATACTTGGCTTGGCTGCATTAGGTGCCCGTGCAAGCTCACTGTACACATGTGTATGTGCATATCTTGATATTGCCAAGTCTGTATTTGTTACCTTTCCTCTCTCTTCCTTAATGTTTGCATACTAAATTTGCGTGGAGGTCTAAAGGAGGGAAGGTGGCCTGAATAGTGGTGGTGGGGCAGTTTATCTTTTATAGTTTTCTGGCGTCTCATGTGATTTTTTTTTCTGTTGTATGAAGAGTATTCCTTGCAGAGATAACGTCTATTATATCCTTCACGTGTTATAAGAAGGTTAAGACCCTAGGTGTTATATGCAAAAGATAATCACCTCTAAAAGTGAAATAACCCTATATATGATTTAAAACCAATAACTTCATCCATTGACCCTTTTCATAGTAAGTCTAAAAATGGTTTAAAAAGTAGCTTTATCCTTGATAAAATAAAGGCTGCAGCGCCCGAATGTTTATGAATGCAGAGCCATTATAGTCGAGAGCTGAAAGGAATCTGCATTATGTGTAGGGATGGCATTCGGACTAGAGTTAGGGGGTTTGGGGAAGTTGCACTTCCAGCAGAGAGGTTCTTAGGCAGTAGTTGCAGTGGCACGATAAAGCAGTTGATCTTCATGTACAAAATACTGGCAGTTATTGGTCAGCCACCGCTTACCTAGGACTGCAGCATGCTACCACCAGGTGTTTGCATAGCTTATGCTTGGGCCAAGGGAGAAGGTCGTGGAAGCTGGAGAATGGAGAAAGATGTTATACAAATCCAGGAATCTTGATACCATGTCAATGGTCATTTTCTTTTTTTAGGGCTTGGGTACTATTACCTTTTGAGACTAAGGGCCAAGTACATATGTAACTGAGTTATGCAGCCTGTCAAATCGGGTATATGGCCAGAGTTCCTAAAGAATCCATTTCTCTGCAGTGCTGCTGCTGATTGCTAATACCTCTTTCCCCACAGAAATCCTATGAACATATGGCTAAAATCAGAATTGCAAGAGAAGCACCTTCGGAGTGCAACTGCCCAGCAGGTAAAATGGAACTTACTTAACAAGGTTTCCTCCCGAGCAGAGCGTTTGAAAACAAAGGTCCTGTGTCTGACAAGTCTACCTGTAAAAATAGTAAAGAAAGGATGCAGACCCAACTTGTTTTAATAAAATCAACGTGTCTCAGTCAAAAGGATGGCAAATCCCAAATATTTTAAGCAGCATACAAGGTCTATTACGGGAAAGCAGAGATAGGGATAATCACCACGGACAACACAGGCCAAGTGACGTACAAAGTTCCCAGGTTCTTCAATTTTACGATTTTAATGTCTGTGGTGAAAAGGATGTAGAACTGTTAGATTCTGAATTCCCTGATGGCTAATGCTGTATTGGTGCAGGTTTCTGTTTGTGCCTTTTGGCATATGATTGTGTTAGCAAACCACCCTCACTTTCTTGCCTGCTCTTTTTCTGTTCTATCAAAAAGATTCTCTCTCATATCCTATAGCTGAAGGTGAATACTGAAAGGAAATGAGTTCTTTATCTTGAGCTTCCCATTACAAATATCACCTTCTCAATGACTTCTCAGAAAAGGATCTTATATTTTTATCATCTTTCTGTGCAGTTTCAGGCAACTATATTAATTATATTTTATTATATAATTACATATTAACAATAACATATAATAGTTATATTATTGTAACTATATTATTTCCAGCATATTAGAAGGGTGGAGACATGAATAAAGCCCCCTGGGTAATCATTAAAGCTTCATTCACAAACCTCTGAGGCATCTGATCTATAAATTTAACAAATTAAAAACCCTTGGAATATGAATATCGGAAAACATCTAGTAGATTCAGTGATCTAAGCCATAAAACTTCCATGAATTTTGAGATATTTTTCAGATAAATGGTGTTAATGCATTTATGAACATTTCAGTTTATTTTAGTATCATGCATAAAAAGTGAGTCTCTTACACTTAATGTTTAAGGACACGAGACTTGGATACCTATTTAGTCACATGCTACATAATGATGTTTCAGTCAACAACAACCACATACATGATAGTAGTTCCATCAGACCCTGTTTCAAAATGAAAAATAAAAAGGGTTGGGGGTGTAGCTCAGAGGTAGAAGGCCCCTGGGTTCAATCCCCAGCATAAAAAATTATATTGCCTAGTGATATCATAACCACCCTAGTTTGTATAAATATACTGTATGATGTTTGCTCAATAATGAAATCATCTAGTGATGCAATTCTCAGAGCATATCCTCATTGTTAAGTAATATAGTATATGGAGAGAGTAGTTCCTGTATTTCCTGTATTTTCTCATATTCTGATTTTTCCCCCTTTCATGATAACTTGTTTTGACACATCTAAGCGAAACACCATGTTTAGAAATTTTCAATGTTAACTCCAGGTTGTGCAGTACAAAAATTTTACTATTTATATTCCATTATATTGACCATAATGGAGCTCTATTTTTTTCAATGAAGGCTTTTGATTGAGAAAACTATCCATTAGGAAAACAAAGAGTTAACATTTGACATTGTAGGTTTCTTTCTTAGTTGTTTTAAGTTGGCAAGGACCTCAGAAATCAGATATTCAAGGAAGGCACTTTTCTACTTCAGGAATGAACTCGCAACAACCTCATCAGCCTGTAGGGATTGTTTAAATTCCCAGGACAGTTGGTACAGTACAGGACTTCACTGATCACACCATTTAGAGTCCAGCATTTTTTTTTAAACAGTACTTTGGCTAGTAGTGTGAAAAGTAGCTAGTGTTTAATAGGATTCTTTGCGAACTCGGTAAAAAGTAGAACACTCACCTCCATAGAACTGAGTTCTATTTTCTAAGATGATAATATTGCTTCATGTCGTTCAATGCAGGCTAGTTATTGAAGTCTAACTTGTAATCTGGAACAAAGCTGTTACACTTAGTTTGCTTTATATTATCTTAGAAGATTACTTTGGACTCTTTTTCATTTAATGTGGTAATTTATAATAAATGGTGATTTCCTTGGCTTTTCTGTTGGCTCTCACTAATAGCTGCTTTACTTCCTTGCCACCACTAGAGCTCCACATTACATCAATTTTTACCTGGCTACTTGCAAGGTAATCCTTTGAAGGTGTGCATTCCAATACTCAGAATCAAGTGGGCTTCTTACTGACCACTGTGAAGGAAATCCTTCTTCCTGCTTATGGAATAATCAGACATCATCAAGAGAAAGGCATTACGCTGAAAATAGTATTCTGGAGAAAACTAGCTGTTTTGAATCTTGGTCAGTGAGATATTGTCTTAGGGAATGAGCAGGCTGGCTGAGAGGATTAGAAAGGAGATACAGCACTTCCCACCTGGTTTGGCTCTACCCATGGTTCACAGTGACTAAGAGTTGTCACCCAGACATCTGTTTGTAGGGCAGAGTGAGACAAGTCTGTGACCTCAGCTCAGTTCCTGTGGACAGATGCCCACCCCTTGAAGTTGACACTCCTGTTGACAGTCCCAGTGACAGAGCCAAGGACTGATAGCAAAGAAGTAATACTATGTTGTTTGTGTTAGCTCTAATTGCTTTTGATAGAACTCAGTCCCAGTGTGGTTTATTCAGGCAGGGTATAAGGAGATCATAACATTTATAGATTTTTTTAATACACATGGAGGAACCTTTGTGGGAGAGGGATGAGAAAGACTATCTATTGAATGGCTTCTAACTGTAGGAGATACACTCTCTAATTTTCCTAACAACCCATAGAGGTAAATAGTAGTAATCTCCTTTTATAGGTGAGGAAGCTGGGACTCAGAGAAAGTGGTTAACATATGAAGGCAAGGCCAGGATTCATGCCCACATCTGACTTAAAAATCCAGAGTCTTATGAGGAATAGGGAATGAGAATAGGTTTTGGAACTGGACAATTCTGGATTGGAATTCTGGCTCTACTATTAAATAACTGTGTGACTTTGGTCAAAGTAGTGAGATTCTCTATGTTCCATTTCCTCAATGAAAAAAAGGCTAATAATACTTTAATGATTTATCAATAGTTACATAATGATAATTTATGTAAATGGTCTGGCATATTAGTGGCTAGGCATTAAATAACAATCACTATTTTTCTTATATGCTATTTAATGTGATTCACAGAGACATATAATATAGGTGGGAAAACTAAGACCCGGGGATATTGTATAACTTGCTCAGAACCTGCTGCCTAATTAATGTCAGGTTTTATTTTTTATATTTGCGGTACTGCGGATTGAACCCAGGGGCATTCTACCTCTGGGCTACACCCCCAGCCCTATTTTTCATTGTTCATTTTGAAACAGGGCCTCACTGAGTAGCTGAGGCTGGCCACGAACCTGCAATCCTCCTGTCTCAGCCTCCCAAGTCCTGGGATTACAAGCGTGTGCCACCACACCTGGCTTAATGGCAGGTTTTGAACTAAAACACTTGATTTTAACAATTTTTAATTTAAGCATTAACATCTATAGATCATTCATGTAGAAAATTGTACTAGTCAGTATCTCTTGTTGCTATATGAAGGTTGGTTCTTTATAGATATTAATATTAGTCTCCTAAGTTATTTTTACCAAAATTATAGGGAAAACTTGATTGTTCAGGTGAAAAGTGATTGAAGTTAATAGGACCTGGTGATAGTACAGAGCATCTTTGCATTTTTTTTTTTTTGGTACTGGGGGTTGATCCCAAGAGCTTTTTACCTCCAAGCTACATCCCTAGCCCTTTTAAAAATATATATTTTTTTATTTCAAAACAAGGTCTTGCTAAGTTGCTGAGGCTGGCCTTGAACCTGCGATCCTCCTGTCTCAGCCTCCCAAGCACATTTATGCAGTTTTAATACTAGATTATTTATAAAAAGAAGTAGCTTAGCTGACTGACTCGTTTTCAGACATTTTAAATGTCACTGATGTATAATTTATAACATTTATCCATTTTAAGATTCCTAATTTATAATTGGGCATCCATCACTACAATCCAGTTTTAGATCATTTTTGTGCCCCCTGATAGTTCACATTTACTTTTTTCATGAGCTCAGAAGAAGCTCTTTTAAAAAATATTTGCTTTTAAGAAACCCCCTAATAATAATAATAATAATAATAACAACAACAATAAACCCTCTACATACAGAAGCTCTATTTAGTAGACTGATTTAGCAGTAGCTGAGCCATGGAAATACAGCTGGTATGTGCAGCTTGGCCTCTGTAAAATCTGACCCTCATATGAGATAATAAGTTAGCTCTTGGCAATGGCTGTTGAATTCTGTCTTGGGTTCTGTTCCTGAAGTCTTACACGAAGGATGCATAAACCAGGCATATTTATGGAAGGGCTTCTATGCTTTACCAACAAAGAACAGTGGGAGCCAGGCAGCTAACCAAAAGATATTTAGATCACAAAGGTTTTGTACCTTACTCATCAGTAGTGTAGCTTGCCCAGGGTATTAGATAAAAGAACCTCTGTGGTGTAATGGATAGAGAATGTGAATGGGGAATAAAGATTTCAAGTAATCCTGGCTTTGTCATTAACATATTACACAATCTCTGGCAAATTGTTTCCAGGTATGACTTTTATAAACTATGTTCATATCTCCAAAGTAAGACTGCTGGACAGTAATGATTTTTAAAGGGCCTTTGTCAGTTCTCCAGATAAAAGGAAGAGCATGCTATATACCAAGTGCTGTACTAGATACTGGGAATATGCTGACGAACAAGGAGGATTTGGTAGCTTCCATTTTGATGGATACTCCATGGACGGATGGATGACAGACATTTATTTTAAAGTAGCACTAGTTGATAGGTATGAAGAGTGAAATCAAGTGAAAGCATAGTGTGCTGTGGAGCCTGTGACCAAAATCTCTTCCATTTTTGTTTTTTAAATTCTTTTGTGGGAAAAAGTATAACTCTTTTAGAAATTCACAAATATGAGAAAAACTAGCTTCTGATGAAAAATAAAACCTCTGTCAACGGATAAAAAGCTTATTTGCATCACCTCACTTGGCTTTTGGCTTTGCAAAATGGAAGTTGATGGATAAAGGTACACATGGATAAAGGTATCTACACTGATATCCCAATGGAAACAAAAAGTGACTCAATATATACAGGATTTTTGTAGATAGGATGATGATGGTGTGTTTTTTTATTTCCTTCAAATAGATTTAGCTAGAAACATCTTGCCTGGGGTCCTGAACCCAGCACCTCTGGTCCTGGCCACTGTGCATTTAGTGATGATCATTAAATGTAGTATAGCTAGTCATCTGATTAGAGACATTAAAGATTAAAAGGATACACCAGGTATTTTCTGAGGTCTCTATGTACTCTCCATGTCTATAAAAATAATTATATACAAAGCAAGAGTAAGTGTAAGAGCCATGTAGCTCCTGGTGACAGACTTCAGATCATGGAAATAAGTGTTAGCCAGAGCCTGAAACTGCCCCTCCCATGGTTTAATAAATTACCTTGCTAACATAAATTTAGTTTATTATATAAAACTTGAATTTCCTACTAATGTGGTTTTTCACTTAGGTGATATGTGTTTTTCTAACAGGCTGCACAATGAAAAGACACCCTGGAGTAAGGGGATAATAATGTGTAGATTTTCAATTATAGAAGGTAAAGATTGGTCAGAAACAGTTTGTAGAAAGAAAGCAAATTAAAATGGTATAAATGTTATTTAAATGAGGATGGCAGACATTCCCCTCTTCTTGTAAGACCCTACAGTGGCATGTGACATGTGCGTGCTGCCAAGCATTCGTGTTAAATTGTTTCAGTCCTAATGAGTACAACAGTTTGGGTGTAGCACTTCTAGCTGGTCCAGTAGTGACAGCTGGCAACGTGCCGTGTTATCCAAAGGACCCAAGGACAGTTGCTTCTTGAAGCCGTGTTCTTGTTTTTTCTCTTTTTTGCCTCTTTTGCCTAAAAGTTACTTAAGCTCATTCTTCTAGTATTCTTTTTCTCTTATCTTAGTAATTCTGTTCTTTGATGAGCTGGGAATTATTTAAGAAAAATGTGTAAATTCTCCATGTAGTTTAATTTGCTGAATCTCATTCTGAGCACATGTAGGAGCAAGGACCCTCTGAGGGTCACATCAACCTACTGTGCTTCAAGACATTAGATGCCAGTGTACTTTTATCCATGTTACTGGGCAGATTGCTTTGTAACTGCAAAATCAACTACATGACATTCACTAAAACAGTATCTGGATGTCATGCTGGGAATGGAGAAAGAACATCCTCTCGTCGACAGGATTAGGTAGATGGAGAGCTGGTGGGGAGACATGCCAGAATTGAGGCTGCTTTCCAGCCCAGGGGGGCCCTTCCTGCTGCAGGGGGAACCTCACAAGACACTTATCCAAATAACATCAATCTGTTATCTTGAATGGAAACCATCCAAAACCTAACGTGAAAGTGTTTTAGTTCCATCTTACCACTTTATAAACACTACTTGGTGGTTTGGTGGAAGCTGAGAATGTGAAAACAATGTATGAGTCAGTCGGGGCTGTAGGTGGAAGCCCCGGTATGTGGTAGCTGAACGCAGGAGCATCTCCACGCCACCCTCCCTGCTTGCCAGTGTGGGTGAAGTTCCACGCAGTGATTTGATGTACTATTATACTTATTAAAAAATAACTGGTGTGCCTGCAAACCTAACTCATAGACATGGACAATTACTGCTTTCATTTGGGAATTGTTTAGCAATCTTACAATTAAAAATATTATTTTAGCTGGATGCAGTGGCACATGCCTATAATCCCAGTACTTGGGAGACTGAGACAGAAGAATTGCAGGTTCCAGACCAGCCTCAGCAACTTAGTGAGACCCTGTTTCAAAATTTAAAAAAAGGGCTCAGGGTGTAGCTCAGAGGTAGAATGCCCCAGGGTTCAATCTCCAGTACTGAAATACATACATAAAAATTTTTTAAATTGATTTTTTTTAGAAGGAGGAAATGCAGAAGAGCAAGATACAGAAGTGGAAATCACTTGCAAATTAAAATTAAGCACTTTTCATTGGCATATTATTCCTTCATATGAAGATTCTGTAAGTCAGGCCGGGTGTGGTGGCGCACGCTTGTAATCCCAGTACTTTGGGAGGTGGAGACTGGAGGATCCAGTTCGCGGCCAGCCTCAGGTCTCTCTCTCTCTCCCTGTCTCTCTCTCTCTCTCTCTCTCTCTCTCTCTCTCTCTCTC
>PVJS01048898.1:0-14876 GCA_004027185.1 Glis glis
AAAAAAAAAAAAAAAAAAAAAGATCAGCCTCAGCAATTTAGTGAGACACAGTTTCAACATAAGAAAATTTTCAGCCGGGCGTGGTGCCGCACGCTTGTAATCCCAGTACTTGGGAGGCGGAGATTGGAGGATCCGGGCTCGCGGCCAGTCTCAGCTACTTAGTGAGGCTTTCCGCAACTGCGTGAGACCCGGTTTCAAAATAAAGTATAAAAATAGGACTGGGGGTGTAGCTCGGAGTTAGAACGCCCCTGAATTCAATCCCCATACCGCAAAAAAAAAAAAAAAATGTTCAAAATTGGGCTGAGGTGTAGCTCAGACATAGAATGACCCTGGGTTCAATTCCCAGTACCACAATAAAAAATAAATAAATAAATAAATAAATAAATAAATGCTGGGCGTGATGGTGCATGCCTATAATTCCAGTACTTGAGAGGCTAACACAAGAGTATTGTGGGTTCGAGGACAGCCTCAGCAATATAGCAAGACTCTCAGCAACCTAGCAAGACCCTGTTTCAAAACAAATAATAACGCCGGGCGTGGTGGCGCACGCTTGTAATCCCAGTACTTTGGGAGGCGGAGACCAGAGGATCCGGGTTCGCGGCCAGCTTCATCTCTCTCTCTCTCTCTCTCTCTCTCTGTCTCTCCCCGTCTCTCTCTATCTATTTAGTGAGGCCCTCCGCAACTTCGTGAGACCCGGTTTCAAAATAAAGTATAAAAAATAGGGCCGGGGGTGTAGCGCGGAGGTAGAATGCCTCTGGGTTCAATCCCCAGTACCGCAAAACAAAACAAAACAAAACAAAATCAAAACAAATAATAAAAAGGGCTGGGGGTGTATCTTGGAGGTAGAATGCCCCTGGGTTCAATATCAAGTACAAAATTTAAAAATTTAAAAAGGGTGCAATAATTAGCATCTGTGTCTGTGGACCTGCAGCAGGTTAATGAGGCCGCACTCTGGGTACTTACATGGTGTGGTAGTGATGGAGACAGCGTGATGATGATTTTTTTTTTTAATTGGTGCTGGGGGTTGAACCCAGGGGATTCTACTCCTGAGCTATACCCCTAGCCCTATTTCACTTCTTATTTTGTAGTGTTTTGGTACTGGGTATTGAACCCAGGGGCATTCTACCTCCAAGCTACACCCCCAGCCCTATTTTTTATTCTTTATTTTGAAACAGGGTCTCACTAAGCAGCTGAGGCTGGCCGCGAACCTGCGATCCTCCTGTCTCAGCCTCCCAAGTACTGGGATTACAAGCATGCACCACCACGCCCGGAGATACCCTGTTCTGAAACAAAAAAATAAAAAGGGATGGGGGTGTAGCTCAGAGGTAGAATTCCCCTGGGTTCAATCACCAGTACAAACAAAACAAAACAAAGGGCTGGGGATTTATCCATTTATTTATTGGTACTGGGGATTGAACCCAGGGACATTCTCCCTCTGAGCTACACCCCCAGCCCTATTTTTTATTCTTTTTTTTTGTGTGTGTGGTACCGGGGATTGAACCCAGGGGTGTTCTACCTCCGCGCTACAACCCCAGCCCTATTTTTTTATACTTTATTTTGAAACCGGGTCTCACAAAGTTGCGGAGGGCCTCACTAAATAGCTGAGACTGGCCGCGAACCTGGATCCTCCGGTCTCAGCCTCCCAAGTACTGGGATTACAAACGTGGGCCACCACGCCTGGCACTTATTCTTTATTTTGAAACAGGGTCTCACTAAGTTGCGGAGGGCCTCACTAAGTAGCTGAGGCTGACCACGAACCTGCGATCCTCCTTTCTCAGCCTCCCAAGTACTGGGATTACAAGCGTGTGCCACCTTGCCCAGCAGATGATGCATTTGTGTGTACGTGTGGTAGTCCCAGGTTTATTGAAAATATTATAGCACAGCAAAAGACTCAGAGGCTCCACGCGGTGTTTTGAAGTTCACCCCAACTGTAGGCTGAGTTGACCTGCAGATCGGAGAGGCTGCCAAAGGCCAAAAGCTTCCGGCATTAGCTGAGCGTGGTGGCGCACGCTCATAATCCCAGTACTTGGGAGGCTGAGACAGGAGGATCCAGGTTCGCAGCCAGCCTCAGCTACTTAGTGAGGCCCTCCGCAACTTAGTGAGACCCTGTTTCAAAATAAAGAATAAAAAAATAGGGCTGGGGGTGGAGCTCGGAGGTAGAATGCCCCTGGGCTCAATCCCTGGTACCACACACACACACACATACACACACACACACACACATACACACACACAAGCTTCAGCATTTCGTTAGTGTCAGGATGTACTTCAATGATCTCCTGATCCAGGGCTGAGATGTCAGGAACAGTTATCTCTCCTCTTTCTCTCCTCCTGGAGCTTGATGGAGGTACCTCTCACAGGGCCTCTCTGAACCTGCTTCATCAGATGTGTGACAGCCTGCGATCTTGTTGCCCAGCTTCTTGCTGGAGATAAGGACGATTTCCTTGCATGCTTGCTTGCTGGTGCAGAAGTCATTGCCCAGACGCGTTAGTACTTCTCCATAATGACCCAGGCCGCCTTCTTCACGTCTTGGTGCGCATGCGGCCCTGCGGGTAGAGAGGACCAAGTCAGGGGGCGGCGGCGGGGGTGGCGGGTGGAGCCCGGCCAGAGCTCTCGTGTGTGGGCAGGGGGCGGCGATTGAAAGGGACAGAGCGCTGGGACTCAAAACCATGATGATGCTTCTCATGTCCTCCTTGTGTGTCAGACGAAGAGCTGAGCATTCTGCCTATATCACCCCTTCTTATCCTCATAACACTACATGGTAGTGGGTCAATCCCTAGTACCACAAAAAAAAAAAAAACAAGAAAAGAAAGAAAGAGAATTGTTAACTGTAACTGAAGATTGGTGTAGTGAGGAATTGGATAGAAAGAAGTAGAGGGCTGAGTGTGGTGGCGCGCACGCCTGTAATCCCAGTCCTTGGAAGCTGAGACAGGAGGATCTCAGGTTCAAGACCAGTCTCAGGAATTTAGCAAGACCCTCAGCAGTTTAGATCCTATTTCAAAATAAAAATAAAATAAATAAAAGGGCTGGAGGTGACGTTCGAAGAAAAGGAAGAGAGAGAGAGAACCCTAAAGAATACAGGAATAGCAGATACAAGGAGCAGCCCTGTAGGACGAGCCCCCTTTTGGCCCCCAGGTCTGAAATCCTGGGGAGAGGGAATGGCTGCGTTTTACTAGACAGTGAGAGGCTGCTGAAGTGCTGCACTGGCCCCAGGGAACTTGCTTGTACACCATCCCCTTGGGAGCTGGGGAAAGTTGTTCATGGGGAATGTCTCTCTAGAAGCGCCCCACTACTCCCAAGGTGGGCGTGGGGCGCTGGAGGAAGCTGCCGCCGCTGGATGCTGCAGGCCACGGGGTCCTGCAGGAGCCTGGTATTGGAGCTGCGGGCGCCACAGGTGGAGCTGGTGACGCGGCCTTAGCGGCGGAGGCCGACTCTCAGGGCAACACGACAAAACCAGGAAGGAAAACGTTTTCCTCCAGAAACGTCTCTCCGCGCCCTCTACTGGCAGAATTGAACATTGCGCCAACTGGCCAAAGAAACCCAGATCCAGGTTTACAGAGCAGGCGTATTTGGAGTTGAGAGGCAAGAAATTCATAACGGACACAAAAATCATTAGTTCCATTTTATAGATGAGGAAACTGAGGCTCCAGAAAGGGGGAGCAGCTGTCCCAAGGTCACACTACACAGCCAGTGTTAGGAATTACCTTGCTCTACAATGTGTACAGAAAGTAGATTGCAAAAAACTATCTATATGGGGGGGGTTGGTGGCAGAGCGCTTGCGTAGCATGTGCGAGGCCCTGGGTTCCATCTCCAGCACTGCAGAAAATGTTATCTATATTACATCATTGTGATAATTCCATTAACCATAGCGTGCACAGAGTACCCTCAACCGGGAGGGCTACACACGGATGCCAGCGCGTGCTTTCTGGACACGAGGGTTACAGGAGGTTCTCCTTGCCATATATTGGGTGAAATGCATTAAATTGCTGTGTTTACAGGCAAAAAGCAGTGAAATAATGGCAATTTATTTATTTATTTATTTTATTTTATTTTTTTGCGGTACCGGGGATTGAACACAGGGGCGTTCTACCTCCGCGCTACGCCCCCGGCCCTATTTTTTATACTTTATTTTGAAACCGGGTCTCACGAAGTTGCAGAGGGCCTCACTAAGGAGAGAGAGAGAGAGAGAGAGAGAGAGACAGGGAGAGAGAGAGCGAGAGAGCTGAGGCTGGCCGCGAACCCGGATCCTCTGGTCTCCGCCTCCCAAAGTACTGGGATTACAAGCGTGCGTCACCACGCCCAGCTGAAATAATGGCAATTTAATACAGTTTGACATATTTCTATGATGTAGTGTGTGAAGTTTTCACACTAATTTGAATTACTTTTATAAACAGGAAAAGCAAGCCGGGCGTGGTGGTGCACGCTTGTAATCTCAGTACTTGGGAGGTGGAGACTGGAGGATCCGGGTTCGCGGCCAGCCTCAGTTACTTAGTGAGGCCCTCTGCAACTTCGTGAGACCCGGTTTCAAAACAAAGTATAAAAAAAATAGGGCCGGGGGTGTAGCTCGGAGGTAGAATGCCCCTGGGTTCAATCCCCAGTACTGCAAAACAAACAAACAAACAGGAAAAGTGATATATTTTAATTTATTTTTTATTTTTATTACTTATTAATTAATTTTTTGCGGTACTGGGGATTGAACCCTGGGGCATTCTACTTCCGAGCTACAGCCCAGCCCTATTTTTTTATTCTTTATTTTGAAACTGGGTCTCACTAAGTTGCAGAGGGCCTCACTAAGTAGCTGAGGCTGGCCGCGAACCTGGATCCTCGGGTCTCAGTGTCCCAAGTACTGTGATTACAAGCGTGCACCACCATGCCTGACTAGTTTTTTAAATTTATTTTTTAGTACTGGGTATTGAACCCAGGGACATTCTATCTCTGAGGTATACCCCCAGCCCTTTTTATTTTTTAATTTTAGAACAGGGTCTTGCTAAATTGCTGAGGCTGACTTTGAACCTGCCAGCCTCCTAAGTACTGGGATTACCTATGTAATGCCTGTCCTACCACGCCCAGATACATATGTATTTTATGTATCCATTGGCGTATCATACCAGGCTGAGTTCCTTTCTGTAGTTTCCAAGGGGCTTCACAACATCCAGTAGGGCAGGACCAGCGAGCCCAGCCCAGCAAGCAAGCCAAGACTTGCAAAAACAAGCCAGACGCGATGGCAAACACCTGTAATCGCAGTACTTGGGAGGCTGAGACAGAAGGATCACAAGTTTAAGGCCAGCCTCAGCAACTTAGTAAGACTCTCCACAACCTAGAGAGATCCATTTTCAAAACAAAAAATTAAAAAAGGGCAACTTAGCAAAGCTCTCAGCAACCTAGGAAGACCCTGTTTCCAAATAAGAAATAAAATCAGGCTGGGGGTATAGCTCAGAGGTAGAATGCCTGTGGGTTCAACCCCCAGTAGCACACACACACACACACACACACACAAATTGCAAGAATAGGGTTCAAAGATGTGAGATGTAGCATTGACAGGTGAAGAAATGATTTACTTTTTCCCAAGATGTAATAAACCACTATGTCCGGTTAGCTTGGGTCATAAGAAGTCTGCTTTTGATCATTTCTCTAGAGATCCAAGCCAGATGTAATGTCACAGGCCTGTAATCCCAGTATTTGGGAGGCTGAGACAGGAAGATCACAGGTTTGAGGCCAGCCTCAGCAACTTATCAAGGCCCTCAGCAACCTAGCGAGACCCTTTTCAAAATAAAAAATTAGCTGGGCATGGTGGCGCACGCTTGTAATCCCAGTACTTGGGAGGCTGAGACAGGAGGATCACAGGTTTGCAGCCAGCCTCAGCTACTTAGTGAGGCCCTCCGCAATTTAGCGAGACCCTGTTTCAAAATAAAGAATAAAAAACAGGGCTGGGGGTATAGCTTGGACGTTCAATCCCCAGTACTGCCAAAAATAAAATAAAATAAAAATAAACACAAAATAAAATAGAGTTGGGGATGTGGCTCAGAGGTAGAATGCCCCTGGGTTCAATCTCCAGTCCCCCCCCAAAAAAAAAAATCCAGTGATCTTGGTGTGACTCCTCTTTGCCTCTGAGGTGCGTAGTGAGAGACAGCCCGGCTGTCTGAAGCTGGGTGTCTCAGGGCAGGAGGTGTGATGGCCAGTGGGCTGCTTCTGGGGGACCTTGCTGTGTTTTTTCAGAGTGCTACATGAGCCCGAGGCAGGATGCTTTTGAGGCAGGAGCCAAGCTATGTCCTTCAAGATGACTTTTGGCTAAAAGTCTAGGGACAAGATAGAAGAATAAAGCTTTCTTCACAGGCCCCCTCTGAGGTGAACAAAGCAGGGCCTCTCCGGGCAGCTAAGACCACAAGATAAGGCAGCTAAGTCCAGCAAGATGGCATCACCCAGTCCCAAATACGTGGAGCCCAAGATGGCATTGAGGTAGGATAAAAGAAATAAAATAATAGGTGAAAAGGAGACAAATTGGGAAGGAAAGGAAAATATAGTTTTAAAATCTAAAAAAACTTCATAATCATTAGTTTTACTTTACAGAGCTTGTTTGCTCTTAGACAAAAGCCATGCTCACACTTTTAATCACAGTGGCGTAGCTTCATTTCTGAGATGATTAGATCCCAAAAGAGAAAGTCTCAGAGCCCCGCACCCCATCTTCTCGCCTCAATTTCCTGGGAGGAAGATCCCAGAGGAAGTCACACATTTGCCCTGCACCCTGGCTTCACACCTCAGCTCCCTGGAATTCTTATCCTGAAGGAATTTTCACCTTTTGTCAGCCTGAAAATTCAAAGGAAAGAGACCACCATCCCATGTTGCCATGTGCCCCCAGCCATCCCTCTCACTAGGTCCCCTATAAGAAAATGATTGTAAAGATCCCGGGGTCTCTCTCATACTCTCAAGGTGGCCCGCATTTTCCCCTGAACGTGTATCTTCATTTTTCTTGAATTAAACCTCTGTCTTTGTCTCTGACTGGCACGTGCTGAAATTCTTTTTACCATGGAAGCCAAGAACTCCATGGAATTATCATGTTTTCCCTTGACAGCACCACCCAGTCCCAGTCACGTGGAGGCTAAAACAGGAAATCTAGCTCAGGAAGTGGAAATGAAACCTGATCCGAGCTCCCACATTGCTACTCCTGCCTGTTATTGATCCAATCAAAACCTGTCTCGCTGAGGCTATATAATCTGTAGATGATGCCATTTGGGGCTCAGACCTGGACCTTTGCTCTCTGAGCCTCACCAGTGAATAAAAAGACTTGCTTTATCCTACTCCGGCCTCTGTTTCTTGTTCTACATGGACCAAAGCCTCCTGCAACATTTTGGCGAGCCAGCCAGGAGGCACTTTCGGACTGGTCTGGTCCTGGAGACGGGACCCAGGGCGCTTTCCTCCTCTCATCTGTGTCTTGGGAGTCAGTCTTCCCTGTCTCAGACATCAATCTACTGAGTGTGCCGGAGGCCTTTTGCCACCATGTGGGAGACCTTACCCAGAGGTGATCAGCTCCGGGACTAACAGCCACTGAGGTCTTAGGCCGGGGACAGAATAGGTCATAATCCAGCACTGATGTCTGAATCACAGTAGGCTACTCTGGGGCTCAGTCAGGTGTCGCTATCAGAATAGTGGAAGAGGGGGCTGATCAATCCCTTGGGAATTTCCCAAGTAGTGTCCGAGGGACATGAAACCAGAATTCGGTTCAGGATTTTGAGTTGGGTGTGTGTGAATGGTGAGTGCAAGTGTGTGACTGATACAGACATTGAAGAGAGACGTTGATTTGCACCTCACAGGGCCAAAGCGAGTGTTGAGTCTGCTGCCTGGATCCAGGGCCATCCCATAATGGCTAAGTGGCAATCCAGAAAGGACCTAAAAAGTCCTTGGTTTGACCAGATTGGAAGTTGATACCGATTTGTCTATGCTAAGGGACGGCTGAAGTACCTTCGCGAGGGGGACAGCTGGGCACGGATGAAGTGAGTGCTGTCTGTTATCTGTTTCAGGTGTCCTGGCAATAGTCCTGACTCTCTAGGCAGGAATGGGAGGAAAAGAGAGCAAGCTCACTCCCCTTGGCCTCATGATCAGGAATTTTGGAAAGACTTCTTTTTTCCTTTTTTTTTTTAGACTTTTGTTTTTGTGGTACCAGGGATTGAACCCAGGGACATTCTACCTCTGAGCTACACCCCCAGTCCTATTTTTTATTCTTTATTTTGAAACAGGGTCTCACTAAGTTGCAGAGGGCCTCACTAAGTAGCTGAGGCTGACCGCAAACCCGGATCCTCCAGTCTCAGCCTCCCAAGTACTGGGATTACAAGCGTGTACCACCACGCCCGGCTATTTGATTTTTATTTTGAAACAGGGTCTCACTAGGTTGATGAGAGTCTCACTACTTGCTGAGACTGTCCTTGAACCTGTGATCCTCCTGTCTCAGCCTCCCATGTATTGGGATTACAAGCATGTGTCACCACACTTGGCTCTGACTCTTTTCAATACTGAAGAAAGGCACCACATTCTGCAATCAGCAGCTCACTGAGCTAAAGAAAATGCCCCAGCCAAAGCCCTAAACACCCAGGCCTATGCTCAACAACACCTCTCAACAACATACCCCCACTGGGATCCAAATAATCCTGAAGACATGGCAAAACTGGAGGCATACAGAGAGGCTCTCCTCTAAGAACTTCAAAAGGGGGGCTCCAAGGCCACAAACTTTGCCAAGGTTGAAGAGATTCTTCAAAAGTCCAATGAGAGTGCCGGGCGTGGTGGCCCACGCTTGTAATCCCAGTACTTTGGGAGGTGGAGTATTGCGGTAACTCCGGCGGACGATCTACTCCGTGGTTCCTGCCACGGAAGGTCGCTGCACCAAGCAGCTTCCTGATAAAACTGTCTATGGTCACCAGCCACAGACAGTCGCTGCGTCAAGCAGCTTCCTGACAAAACTGTCTATGGTCACCAGCCACAGACGGTCGCTGCCCAGACAGCTTCCTAACAATTGTCTTCTCGCACGAAACAACACGAAGTCTGATATGGTAATTTGCAAAAATAGTTACATTTAATAATCGGGGGTCGGGGAGGAGATAGAGATGGCAAATTCTCCCGGAGCTCTATAGCCAGGGCCTTATTTTTATAGGAACTTTAAAAGTTAATCAAACACAGAAATCAGCAATTATCTCAGGTTACAGTAAAGAAGGTCAGCGAGGCAAACATATGATAAACTTAGGGGAAGGAGGGATTAACCATTACTGGGTGGAGACGACATCAAAGACCGCACCTTGAAGATTACACCAGGTCCCTTGGAATGTGTCCGTTTGCAGACAGATCCCACCCAGCCAGATACCATGTATCCAAACTGGGCTGGTCCAAGATGATAATCTCAGTGTGCCTCTAAGACAGGTCTCGGCCCTCGACAGTGGAGACTGGAGGATCCGGGTTCACGGCCAGCCTCAGATCTCTCTCTCTCTCTCTCTCTCTCTCCCTTTCTCTCTCTCTCTCTCTCTACTTAGTGAGGCCCTCCGCAATTTCGTGAGACCCAGTTTCAAAATAAAGTATAAAGCCGGGCGTGGTGGCGCATGCTTGTAATCCCAGTACTTGGGAGGCTGAGACAGGAGGATCCAGGTTCGCGGCCAGCCTCAGCTACTTAGTGAGGCCCTCTGCAACTTAGTGAGACCCGGTTTCAAAATAAAGTATAAAAAATAGGACTGGGGGTGTAGCTCGGAGGTAGAATGCCCCTAGATTCAATCCCTGGTACCGCAAAAAAAAAAAAAAGTATAAAAAATAGGGCTGGGGGTGTAGCGCGGAGGTAGAACGCCCCTGGGTTCAATCCCCGGTACTGCAAAAAAAAAAAAAGCCCAATGAGAGCCCCAGCACTTTTTATGAGTGGCTAGTTATGTCCATCACAAGCTACAGAAGCTAGAAGGATTTGCAAGAATGAATGCTTCCCAGCTCCTTGAGGTAACAAACAAGGTCTTCATTAACCAAGACATTGAAGAGAAACAGGAAGCAGATCAGAAAATGGGATGAAAAGCTGACCTCATCGCAGCAGCATGGAATGCAGTGCTCCATGGTGGGCCTAACCAAGAACCAACTGGACAGGGCCCCTTTGGTCCCAGCGCCCTGGGCACTGGAAAAATGAATGCCCTAAAAGGATCGAGGGCCCAAGAGGGGCCATCAGGCTCCTCCCCAGCCCCTCTTCAGGCAGTTTGTCAGGACAGTTTGTTTGATGACTGAAGGGGACTGGCCCTGAAGCCCCCAAGGGGCCCGTGGTTGGAATGAGAGTGTGTGGGGGGGGCACAGCTTCCAGTTGTGGGGCTGAACACTCCGTGGTCACCAATCCAATAGCCCCCCTTACCAACCAACATGTTGGCATAATTGGAGCAACCAGGAAAGTCTCCCAGCAAACATTTTTCACCCCCCCGATGATGCGCCCTCGGGAAGGGAAGTCATTCACCAATTTCTATATATGGCAGACTGTCTGGTTCTGCTGCTCGGTAGGGACCCAGCAAACTCAGAGCAAAGAACTCAGATAAATCACTTTCTCAAAGAAAGGTAAATTGAAGTTGTCGGTGCCAACCTCTCAGCTGATTTGCTTCCTGTAAATGCCCCCAGAGGAAGAGTGGAGACTGTTTGAGGGGCAGAAAGGGGGATCCATCAGTCCAGAGGTAGCAGTCCGGTGGCCCACAGTCTGGGCCAAGGGCAATCCACCTGGAATGGCCAGATTCCAGGCACTGGTAGTCATTGAACTTCACCCTGACACCCAACCAGTGTGGTTACAGCAGTACCCAATCCCTGACTGGCCATAGAGGGAATCCAGCCCCACCTAGAGAGGCTCCAACAGCATGTTATCATCATGCCGTGTCAGTCCCAGTGGAACTCTCCTCTCTTGTCAGTCAAAAAACCAGTAACCCAGGACTACCAACTGGTTCAGGACTTGCGAGCCATCAACCAAGCCGCTCTCACCCTACATCCTACAGTGCCTAACCCATACACACTCCTCAGTTTGCTCCTAGCCACCATGACCTGGTTCATGTATCTGGAACTGAAAGATGCCTTCTTCAGAATCCATATGGCTCCCATGAGCCAAGAACTGTTCATTTTTGAGTGGGAGGATCCAAAAACTGGAACCAAAAGCCAATTCACCTGGACCTGATTGCCCCAAGGATTTGAAAACTCCCCCATAGCCGGGCATGGTGGTGCACACCTGTAATCCCAGTACTTGGGAGGCTGAGACAGGAGAATTGCAAGTTTGAGGACAGCCTCAGCAAGTAGTGAGACTCTCATCAACGTAGCGAGACTGACCCTGTTTCCAAATAAGAAATAAAATTGGGCTGGGGGTGTAGTTCAAAGGTAGAATGCCTCTGGGTTCAATCCCCAGTACAAAAACAACAACAAAAACTCTCCCACCATTTTCGGAGAAGCCCTGGTCCATGACCTCAAGTCCTTTCCTTTCTGCTCCTTGGGTTGCACCCTCCTCCAGTATGTTGATGACCTCCTCCTTGGACATGAGACTCTTGAAGGCTGTGCCAAAGGAGCAGGCCACCTGCTCACCCTCTTAAAGCACTGTGGTTACAAAGTCTCTAAGAAGAAAGCTCAGGTCTGTCAACAAAAAGTGAAATATCTGAGGTTCACCATCCAGAGAGGGGAAAGATTATTTGGGGCAGGACAAAAAGAGGCAGTCCAAGCTGTCCCAGTGCCCATTAACCAGAGAGCCATCCAGGAATTTCTGGGAGCAGGAGGGTTCTGTCACATCTGGATTCCAAACTTTGCTGTCACAGCAAAACCCCTCTATGAATCTACAAAGGGGGATGAAAAAGACCCCTCTGTATGGAAAAAAGAGCAGCAACAGGCCTTTCAGCAATTCGAAAGGCAAATGCTGACCAGCCCCACCCTAGGGCTCCCAGACCTAGAAAAGCCTTTCACCTTGTTGGTATCTAAAAGAAAGAAAAACAACAAAGGCGGCCATCATGTACTGTAGAGGGCATCAAAGAGTGGCAAGCCACGAGGTGCAAAGAAACTCCAAGGCCGACAGTGAAGCAAAATGGGCTACCCTGAAGCCCCTAATAACACCTGACCACCTGCGGGCGCCCCTACTCCTGCCTTGGGTACCTGACCACGTCCCCTCCTACAAGCCCCAAGAGCGGGAGTAGCTAAAAAGAGAAAAGGCAACTGAAGAAGCCCCAGAAAAATGGATGCCATTGCCTGCTAACCATGTAGCCATTCCTTACAATCGGGGGTCAATTATTGTGCAGGAGACACATGAATCCACTCACATTGGGTGAGAAAACCTTGAAAAGCTTCTTGGCCAGTACTATTTCATACACCGCTTGGCAGCTCTGGCAAAAGTAGTGCAGCGATGTGTGCCCTGTAGCAAAAACAACCCTAAGCAAGGACCTGGGCTTCCTCCTGGAATACAGGCTGGGGGAGCAGCCCCCTTTGAAAATGTGCAAATTGGCTTTTATGAACTGCCAAAATGTAATGGGTACCGATACCTCCTAGTCATAACATGCACTCAGACTGGATGGGTAAAAGCATATCCCTGCCGGACAGAAAAGGCCTAAAAAGTAACCCACGCTTTACTCAGAGAAGTCATTCCTAGATAGGACTGCCCTTGCACACAGGGTCAGATAATGGACCAGCCTTTGTCACAGAAGCCACCCAGGACATGGCAGTTGCCCTGGGCATCACCTAGAAGCTGCATTCCGCATATAGGCCACAGAGTTCAGGCAAAGTAGAAAAAATAAACAAAAACTATCAAAACTGGGTTAGGAAAGATGTGTCATAAAATCAAGCTAACTTGGGTCCGAGCCTTACCCTTAGTCCTGGTCAAGATTAGATGTACTCCCACCAAGAGAACAGGGTATTCTCCCTATGAAATGATGTTTGTTCTACCCCTCCTATCCTCCAAGGGCTTCCAGAAAGGCTGCATGAAATAGGAGAAATAGAAGTTCATAGGCTTATGAGGGAACTAGGAAAGGTCACCCACGAACTACAAAAATGGGTGCTATATAAAACACCATTCGTTTACGACCCCAGTCCATCCCTATGAGCCCAGAGACTTAGTTTGGGTTAAGGACTGGAATAAAGCTCCTCCCCTCAAGGCAAAGTGGAGAGAAGCCTTTATTACTATCTTAAATACCCCCACAGCTGCAAGAGTAGACAGTATAACTGCCTGGATCCATCACAGCCACCTCAAAAGGGCCACCCCAGAACCAGTGTGGGAAGCTACAGTGGACCCGGACAACCCCTGCCACCTGACCCTGCAGAAGACATCTTGCCCTAGCCGGGTGTGGTGGCGCACGCTTGTAATCCCAGTACTTTGGGAGGCGGAGACCAGAGGATCCGGGTTCGTGGTCAGCTTCAGCTCTCTCTCTCTCTCTCTCTCTCTCTTTCTCTTTCCTTAGTGAGGTCCTCCGCAACTTCGTGAGACCCGGTTTCAAAATAAAGTATAAAAAATAGGGCCGGGGGCGTAGCGCGGAGGTAGAACGCCCCTGGGTTCAATCCCTGGTACCGCCAAAAAAAAAAAAAGAAGACAGCTTGCCCTGCTCCAGTCACACGGGGGAAGCTGACTGGTCCACGCACTGCCAAAGTTTGAGGAATCTTCTCATCGTCCTCTTGTTACTTAAAATACCCTTTGCCTCAGGGACCCCCTGTACTCATTGTCATCAACCTTTCCAAGTAGGTGGCAGAACAATCCAGGCCTTCACTTCCTATATCCATATCAATCAGGCCTGCAAACAGTTAAATTTCAGCAAAAACATTTGTACAGAGGGAGGCCACCGCTACTACTGGACAAAAAAACTAGGGCCCAGGGGCTCCAAAAATGGGCAGATATGTCCATAGGGAAAACAATATTTGTGTTTCACTCCCATCAGGCAAGGGGGAATAAATTCCCACGTTCTCAAGGACATAGAGTGAGGAAAAAGTAATGGAAAAGATGGTAAGGGCTCTGAAAACTCAGCTAGCCAGTATAACATCCTGCCCCATATTCCAAGAATCTGACTTCAACTTATATGCCTTTTTAAAATAAGATTTACATTTACCTGCTCCTGGAAAAAATCTGTTTGTGGATCTAGCTAAGTGTATTGCTCATTCCCTTAATCTTACCCACTGTTGGGACTTTAGGGGAAGGGGGGCTCAGATGAGTGAGCAGTGGCCATGGCGAGGCCTAGATCTTGCCCTACCAATCTCATCAAATATCTACTACTCCCGCTATCAGAGACCACTTGCCTGGCCACTAACATACCTCACGGTGGGAACCAAATGTGTATCAAGGCTCCAAGACAACATGGAGGGAAACCCAGTTTGGTACAGCTCTTGTATTGACATTCTAACCTCAATATCTAAAAAGAACCCACCTCCATATGCCACCCTTATGTCTCTGACTAAAAATAATCTAAAAAATTGAGAACTTCTCATTAAGCATGTTGAGAAGTCTCAAAAGGGGGAATGAGGCAGGAGCCTGGCTATGTCCTTGAAGATGACTCTTGGCTAAAAGCCCAAGGATAAGATAGAAGAATAAAGCTTTCTTCACAGGCCCCCTCTGAGGTGAACAAAGCAGGGATTCTCTGGGCAGCTAAGTCCAGCAAGATGGCATCACCCAATCCCAGCCATGTGGGACCCAAGATAGAGCCACCCAGTCCTGGCTACATAGAGGCTAATACAGGAAATCTAGCTGTCGGGAGCCATTTCTTTGTATTCAGGCTCATAGATGCAAATACAGCCTTGAGAGGTATAAGCTTTACCAAACAGGACGATTAAGACTTGTTAAGAGTGCTATACATTTCCATAGCCAACGGCTATCTGAGGAGAGACTTGATTGTTCTTCAATCCAGGTGACCTCACCCACCCAGGGGGCATGACTCCCAGATGCA
>PVJS01048899.1:0-14875 GCA_004027185.1 Glis glis
TCTACCTAGTGAGGCCCTCCGCAACTTCGTGAGACCCGGTTTCAAAAATAAAGCATAGAAAAAATAGGGCCGGGGGTGTAGCGCGGAGGTAGAACGCCCCTGCGTTCAATCCCCGGTACCACAAAAGAAAAAAAAAGAAGGTGTCTAGTCCGTTCAGGCTACTGTAAGAGAATACCATAGACTTGCTGGATTATAAACAGCAAGTCTATTTCTCATAGTTCTGGAGGCTGGGAAGTCAAGGTTGAGACATACACAGATTGGGCATCTGGTGAGGGCGTGCCTCCTGGTTCATGGATAGCTGTCTTCTTGCTGTGTCCTCATGTAACAGGAGGAGCAAAGGAGATCTCTGGGTTCTTTTTTATAACAACCCTAATCTCATGACTTCATCCTCATGAACCTCCCCAGTGCCTCACCTCCAGATAGCAACACAATGGGGACTGGGCTTCACCATACAAATTTTGAGGGGACATGAACATGCAGTCTATAGTCAAGGGCATCCCTGCCCTTGGGTCAGTCACAGTTAAGAATAATCACCAACATTTACCATATGCCCACACTATGCCAAGCGCTTTACTGAATAAGGACAGCCCACATGAACCCATCTGATCTCCACATTAAGGACTATTGTTTCCCCCATTGTACAAGTAAGGAGCTGAGGCTCTGAGAGGTTGAATGGCTTGCCCAAGGCCACACAGCTAAGAAGGTGTGGATTCCCACAGTCCAGTGGAAACCAGTATTTTCTATTTAGCATGCACAGCACATGCATTACCTTACTGAAGATATGGATAAACTTGTGAATTGTGCAGAATTATAGCCATTTGACAGATGAGGAAATGAAGACTGAAAAACTGGAAGTGGAGTTAGGGGTATAACTCAGGGGTAGAACACTTGCCTATCATGCACAAAACCCTGGGTCTGATCCTTAGCGTGTGTGCGCAGACACACACACACACACCACACACCACACACACACACACACACACACACACACACACACACACGGGAGAAAGGAAGAAGATGAGAAACGGCATGCCCAAGATCATCTAAAATTAAATCACAGCTCTGTCCTGAGAACCCAGGTCTAGGATTACTTGCATTTTGAGTTACTTTTTTTAGTGCTTTCCCCAGAAATTATAAATTCATACTATATCAACTTAATTACAATAGTAAACAAAAACTTTGCTCCTATATTACTCCTTTCCCTCCTCCCTCCTTTGTGCAGTTATTGTCATACAAATTATGTCAGCATACATTTTAAAGCCCATACACACAGAATTATAACTATTTTATGCAGCTGCCTTTTAAATTAGATGATAGAAAAAGAGCTACAAGTGAAGTTTATTTATACTATTTTTTATATTTACCTACAGTGTTACCTTTATCATTGCTCTTTACTTCTTGTGGATATGAGTTACTATATAGTGTCCTTTCATTTCAGCCTGAAGGACTCCTAACCCTTTAATATTTCTTGTAAGGCAGGGCTCCTGGTGACAAAATTTCTCAGTTTCTATTAATCTGAGAATGTCTTAACTTCTCCTTCATTTCTGAAGGATACTTTTGCTGGATATAGAATTCTTCATTGACATTCCTTCTTCTCCTTTCAGCATTGTTGAATAGGTCACCTTCTGGCCGCCGTGATTTCTAATGATAAATCAGCTGTTGATCTTTTTTTTTTTCCAGTGCTGGGGTTGGTCTTTTTCAACTATGTGGGCTGCTTTTAAGGTTTCCTCTTTGGCTTTGGCTTTTAACAGTTTGATTATGATGTGTCTGGGTATAGATCTCTTTAAATTTATCCTGCTTCTTGGATGTGTAGATTAATGGGTTTTTTTCATTTGGAAAGTTTTCAGTCATTATTTTTTCAAAATTCTATCTTTTCTCTCTTTCCTTTTTTTTGGGGGGGAGTGGGTACTGTGGATTTCAACCAATGAAAGTTCAACCATTCTACCTCCGAGCTACACCCCCAGCCCTATTTAATTTTTTATTTTGAAGCAGGGTCTCACTAAGTTGCTGAGAGCCTCACTAAACTACTGAGGTTGGCCTCTAACCTGTGACCCTCCTGTCTCTGCCTCCAATGTACTGGGGTTATAGGTGTATAACACCACGCCTGGCTTCCTCTTTTTCTTGAACTCTCATCATGCATATGTTGGTACACTTGTAGGTGTCCCATTTTTCTTCATTCTTTTATTTTTCTGTTCTTCAGACTGAATCTCAATTGACCTGTCTTCAAATTTGCTCATTTTTCTGCCTGCTCAAACAAGTTGAACCTCTCTAGTGAATTTTTCATTTTACTAATTGCAGTTTTCAACTATATAATGTGAATGTTTGTGCATGTGTGTGTGATTGTTGTCTCTTTATTGAGATTCTGTATTTGGCAAGGTATCATTTTCATGTTTTAGTTTTTTAGGCATGGTTTCTTTAGTTCTTTTATCTTACTTAAAATAACTGATTTAAAGTCTTTCTCTAGGAAGTCTGACTTCTGGACTTCTTCAAGGATATTCTCTTTGAACTACTTTTTTCCCTATTTGTGAGCCATATTTTTTTGCTTCTATGCATGTCTAATAATTTTTGTTGAAAACTGGACATCTAAAATAATACAATGTGCTAAATCTGGAAATCAGATTCTCTCCCGTACTCAGAATGTGTGATTGTTGCTGCTATTTTTTGTTGATAGTGTTTAATTGGTGACTTTTCTGAAATAGTTCTATAAAGTTTCTATTCTTTGTCATGTGTGGCCTTTGAAGTCTCTGCTCAGTTAGCTTAATGATCAGATCATGATTATCCAGAACTTTTCTTGAGTCTCTGGAGCCAATAAGTCTCCCAATCTTTGCTGAAGGGTTCTGGGTGTGTGCGTTGAGGAACACCTTAAACACCCATCCATGTAGTTTACAACTCTGCCTTTGCTTTCACTTGCTGTTCTCAGAGGCTTAAGGTTAGCTAGAGGTGAGAGCTCTGAGTCAGTCAGGTCTTTCCTGAGCATGTGCACAGCTCTGGGTAGCCACCTAGACCTATTCATGCCAGCTGCTTTCTCTAGTCCCAGGAATGTGTTGGAGCTTTTCAATCCCCTCTATGAGACTCTCATTCCCCATGTTTCTTTTTAAGCTTTCTGATTGGCCTGTTGTTTGCCCCAACTGGTATCTAATTTCTTATATTGCTGTGATGTCAAACAGTTGCCTCTGTTTTTGACAAACACCCCTGGGAAAAGTCTGTTGGCACTAAGCAAGCTCTGAGTCAGATCAAATACAGACAACCTAGACAGAGGAGTGTTCCAGAGAACCACCAGTCAGGTGAAATCATGACAGATTTGTGGGAATGGGCTATGAAGGAGTGCTGACCCTGTTCTTCCCCCGCAGTGACTGCCAGGCTGCTGGTTTCACTATGATTGCAGGGGTTGGTTTCCGAGGCCACTGCTGGGGGACGGGGGAATAGGGCAAGTTGAGATGCCACAAAGCTTGCTGTTCTTACCAAGATCTAGCTATTTTTCTTGATTATATGCTCCCAGGAATCCTGCAAGCCTTTGGTTAATTTCCAGAGTCCTGAAAAGGTTGAGTCTGACCATTTTTGCCAGTGTTCTTGTTGCTTTTGTGAAGGAGGGGATTTTCAGAGGTCCTTACCCTGCCAAATGATTCATTGATGGCCAGCTTTCCCCTTTTTCCAGGACACAGGATATGTGAGCATGAAAGGGGAAGTTGGGTATAGGAAAACACAAACCAGGTTGAAGATCTCCTAAATGCCAGAAGTCATGGCTATGATCATAAGGGGCACAGGAGTCATCCTCTTCATCAGAAGAGTATGATCAAGGTGAACGAAAATACAGGTAGATGTTATTAGAGGAAGTAAGAATCCAAATTATTACAGCTGCCAAGAGGAAAGGTCTGAAGTGGCCTCCACCCGTCCAGCATCTTCTTCCAGTAATCATTCTCCGGCCAGACCTTTGACGAGGGTCTTGGCTATCTCAACTCAACCAAAGGCCACTGCTCTGTCTGGGGCAGTCATGTTTCATTTTTTAAGTTACAGCCTCTCTCCAAGACTACACCTTTGGACGTGCTTAGCCAGATAGAACCTGAGACTTTATCTTGAACCCAGCACCATCTTGTTCTCACCTGTGACATGTCTTTTCCCCTGAATATCTGAGCTCAGGACCAGGTAAATTGGGACTCAGAACTTCTTGGTGAACCAGGATTAGATCAACCTGGCTCAGAACCTCCCCACTACCACCCCCACAGTGCCTACAGTCCCACCATCAACTCTAAATCGTGGTCTTTTCTAAGTATCAGTATTCAAATAAGTTCATATTCTCTGGAATACAGGTTTGGAGGGGTCCCTAGCCTGGGAGCCAAATCTGGTGGATTGTCCCACCTACCACAGTGTGTCCTAGGACACAAATTACATGGTCCTAATGTCTGTACCTGTAAAATACAAGGGAGATTATTGGCAAATAATATAAGGTAATTAACATTATAATATTATTGGTAAGTGATGTAAAGAAGCCAGGAGCCTATGACTGCCAGGTGAAGGCCCCTTTATTAGGAGTCACAAAGTCTTCCCAGCTCCTCAGAGCAGCGCTACCTGCCTCCCTTACATCCCACATGGTCAGTGCCTCCCTCTGTCCTACAAGGATGACCCCAAATAATGACAGTTAACTGCTGTATTGCCTCAATCATACTGAAAATAAAAAGGGCAAGGAAGCTTCCAGATTCATCCCCATGCATCAAGACTTGTACACAGTAGGAGCTCAAGTAATGTCAATTTCCATTATAAAATTCTTGGGACTTCCTAGGGTATCTCGATCCTACTGCAGCCCTTCAACATGAAGACTTTATATATGGTGCAGAAGACTATGAAAGGGAGCAAGGGAAGGAAATATTCATAGCCCTCTTCAAGTTTACAAATATTTTTGTACCTATTAGTCCTTCACAAGCATATGTATGAAGCCTCTACTGGTGGCATACATTTATTCATCCTCCAAAAGGGATTGCTAACGTTATCCCAGCCTGCAGATTGGGGAAGTGCGGTCCCGAGAGATGATGTGCCTCCCCCACCATCATGGTAAATGTCAGTCTGACTGGACTGAGACCCAGGACCCCTGCCTCTACCTCCCACCCCCAGCCTCCTCAAGTGGGACCCCCTTGACCCAAGACAGGTGGACACCAATTGGTCATAAAACATGGACTGCAGAGGGCAGGCGTTTGGGGCTGTGTCCCAGTGCCAGGCACACAGCGGTGTTCAATAAAGGCTCAGGTAAGGGAATGAGTGAATGAATCTAAAGAGCAGGTGAAGCATGAGTGATGTCTGGCTTTGGAAGAAGAGGCTGGCATGGGGAGGAGGAACCTCACTGTGCTCCTCCAGTGTGCCAGGCACATCCCAGACTCTACACACCTCCTCCCCACCGCTGCACCAGCTCAGACTCACCCGGCTGGGTAAGAAGTGGCCAGCTGGGGATGTGAACCTGGGTCGCTGCGGGGCAGGTTCTTCACATCCTCCCACTTTGACTATCCGAGTTGGAAAGGTCCTCAGGACCAACTAATTCACTCCCCTGGCTTTATAGAGAGACGGTGAGTGGCTGCCGGGCACACAGCAGCTCAGCTGCCCAGCTGCCATTCTTGGCACTTAAAAGTTGCCCAGAGCACACAGCCTTCGAGACTGGAATCTCCAGCAAGCTCCCTGGGAGCTGACAAACGTCTCCAGACCCAGAGGTGTGCACACACGCCCAGGAACACACAAAGACGTTCATGCCGCACACGCCATGGCAAAGGCGCCCCAGGCTCCTCTGAGTGTATTTTAAATCCATTCTGGACTCCCCAGAAAGTCTGTTTTTGTTATTCGCGCTGACCTTTTAAACTCCATGCAGTCCTGCATTTTTCCCGAGGCCTAGGTAGGACCTATTAATAATTCCGCTCTCCCACCGAGGAGGCTTGGGCTGCAGCCGGCTGTAAAAGCCAGTCCCCCCAGTTGCTGGCGAGTTCGCCCCCTCTCTGGATGATTAGAGGGAAAGCACCGGCGCCCCCAGCCGTGGGGAGAGGAGGCTGCCTGTGCTCTTCAAAGGTGAGGACAGGTGGTCCAGCGGTGACCAGGGGCAGAATCAGGGGGCCTGGGCCTGGAGCTGAGTCGGGCCCCCTGCCTCTGGCCGCTTTCTCCTCTCTCTGAGCAAACATCTCTGCAAATAAATCTCCCTTTCTTCCTTTCTCTCTCTCTGCTGGGTTACTGCTTCAGTTTCATTAGAGACGCTGGAAACATTCTTCAGGCTCAGCCGAGATATATAATACGGAGAACAGAGATTTACTTCATAACCCACAAACTATTAAAAATATTAGTGTCCCCCAGAGAGTCTCTCTTAAAGATTCCTTCTCCCTCTCTGCCTCCCTCTCCCTCTGGCTCACAGTGCCAACAATAATGCAGGCGGGCTGGTCGGAGCCATTTCCTTGAAAGAAAATAAAGAAGAGATAACAGGCCTTGGAGAAACCTCTCTTTGTGCCTGAATAATATCCGTCATCCTATATATCTAGAGAGAGCTTTGTGCCTGTCAAAGCCCCCTTTCAGCACTATTATCTTGTCTGATCCTCAAAAGCCTGCAAAAAGGGTCATGTCCCTTTTGTTAGGAGGGGAAACCGAGGCCTTGGAGAGAGACGCGATCTGGCTTTGAGGTAAGAGCTGGGGCTAGAACCCAGTTCTTTCTGATTCCCAACCCCTGGAGGGTTTTCTTTTCCTTTTCTTTTCTTTTTTCTTCTCCTGCTCTTCCTTCTTCTTTCATTTATAGTAATGTTTACTAAGAAGTATTCTTTGTTATTATTACTTAGACAAAAGTTGAAAAAAATTAAAAACTGTAGGCTAACTGCTAAGTTATTTTTAAATGTATTTTTATTTGGCACATTGTAATTGTACATATTTATGGGGTAGAGTGTGACATTTCAATACATGTACACAGCGTGTAGTGGTCAGATCAGGGAGACTGGCCTGTCACCTCCGGCATTTATCATTTGTTTGCATTGGGAAGATTCAGACTCCTCTCCACCTGCTGTTTTAGTATTTAGCTAACTGTTGTCAACTGTAGTTATCCTACTGTGCTATAGGAGAAGCTGTTCCTCCTATCCAACCTTCCCCTATAGCCATTAACCATCTTTTCTCCATCCCTCCCTCTCCCATACCCTTTCTAGGCTCTGCTAACAACTATTAGAATCTCTTTTTTTATGAGATCAACATTTTAGTTCCCAGGTAGAAGTGAGAACATGTGATATTTGTCTTTCTGTGTCTGATATATTTCACTTAATATAATGTCCTCCAGTTCCCTCCCTGTTGCTACAAATGACAGAATTTCATTCTTTTACGGCTGAAGAATATTCCATTGTATATACATTCCACATTTTCTTTATCCATGCACCAGTTGATTGACACCTAGGTTGATTCCATACCTTGGCTACTGTGAACAGCGCTGAAATGCACACGGGAGTGAAGATATCTCTTCAACCTTTCCTTTGGATATATACCCCAGAGTAGGATTGCTGAATCATATGGTAGTTCTAGTTTCTTGAGGAACCTCGATCCTGTTTTGCAAAATGTCTGTACTAATTTACATTCCCTACAACAGTGTGTGAGAGTTCCCCTTTCTCTGCATCCTCGCCAGCATTTGTTTTTTGTCTTTTTGATAATAGCTATTTAAACTGGGGCGAGATGCTATCTCATTATGATTTTGATTTGTGTTTCCCTAATAATTAGTGCTGTTAAGCACTTCTGGAGGCCTTTGTCATACAGACAAATTTATGAAGTTGCTTCATTTCTTGGTTGCAAATGCCTGGTGCCTATAAACCCCCAAGTGTCCTCTGTCCCAGCTATCTAGCCAAAGGTCTAGTATTAAATGTCATTACAAGCAACTTGTCTTTTATTTACTCATCAAAAAAGTATTGAGGACCTCCCCTGGGCCAGGCCCATCTTCAGCACTGGGAGCAGGACTGTGGTAAATGAGGGTGTGGTGCCGCTGCCTCCAGGGGGTCCCAGCGAGGATGGGGCCAAAATAGCAGTGTGAGCATGAGATGGTTCCCAACCTGTCAGGACAGGGCCCCGGGGGTCATGCTCACTGATCTTCAAGTGGACAGAAGTGAGTCAGGCAGCAGATCATAGAAGAGGCTGTGTGGAAGAGAGAGGCAAATTCAAGGCCCAAAGACCAGAGAGGTCTGACATTTTGGAAGATCTATCAAGAAGCCCGGTACAGTTGAGGCAGAACCATGGGGCAAGAAGTGACAGGAGAGAGAGGGAAAAGCTGTGAGGGCCACAGTGGCCCTGACGCTCACTGACAAAGTTGATTTTCTCCGAAGCATAAAGGGATGCAGCAAAGGACTTTTTGTGGTCGGGGATATTTTTCAGAGTGTCTCAAGTGTCATGCATGAATTTATTCATGGAATATTCTTTGAGTGTGCCATGGGTGCTTGTGTTGCAATTTGGGTCTTAGGACTGAGGGAGAATGGAGTAAAGGAGATGGGGATGAGGAAGGGAGGAGCAGAGAGGTGGCCTGAACCGGGAGCAGGTCAGAGGGCAGTGGTGGATTGAAGAGTGGGGAGGTAGACTTGGGGCACATTTCGGGGGTGGTGACTGAGAGGATGAAGTCCAGGCTGACCCCGAGACCAGGGTACCCGCTCCTGCAGGTGAATTTGGATTAGGAGCTCTGCTACAGTTTGGATCCTAAATGTCCCCCAGAGGCTTGGTCCCCAGGGTTGCAGTACTGAGACCTGGAGCCTTGAGGAGGTAAGGCCTAGCGGGAGGTCCTCAGGTCACTGGGTGTGCGCCCTCTGAGTGGATCGTGGGCCCCACCTCTTCCTCTTCCTCTTTTGCTTCCTGGTGATGAGGTGAGCAGCTTGCTCTACCACACGCCCCCGCCATTGCCACCCAGCACCTTGCCAGCCACCTTGTCCACCTGTGTATGGACTGGAACCTCTAAAACCATGTGCCAAAATAAACCTTTCATCTTTATAAGTAAATTATCCCGGGGGTTTTGTTGTAGTGACATAAAGCTGAGTAACACAAGCCCTATCAACAGTGAGGTGACGAGGCACAGGAGTGGCATGCCAGCGGTCCCTGCTAGTGTAGGAGCTGAGCTTCAAACTCGTGTCCCTCGAGCTGCAGATCCTGAGCCCTCCTCACAGCCCAGGGAGCGGGTGACCGAAGCTCCTGCAGGACCTGGCAGGAAGCATCCCCTTGGGGCCATCTTGGGCTCTGTGGCAGCCTTGAAGTCTGCAAAGCCAGAGCATTCCCTTATTCTCCCCTCTGAGCCTCAGTTTCCTCCGCTGTCCTGCCTGACCCTCCCTGCCCTGCACACATCACAGACTCAGTGTAGGCACCGAAGAAGCGTTGTCTTTTGATCATGAGCCCCATAGTCACCGCTGTGGCCTCCATAGCAGGTTGCCAACAGAGACACACAGTTGACACACAGGACAGAGGCAGCCTGTGGTGGCCGAGGGACCAGAGAGGATAGGGACTGGGTCCTGGCCCTGCGTCCACTACCTGTTTGCTATGAGACCACTCTAGGCCACAACTACCATATAAGAGTCTGAAGCTTGCTCTTTTAAGGGCCCCACCTTCTAGGATGTGGGTGCTTGGTGTTGACGCTCACTTTGTCATTGGGTTAAATTCAGTACAGCTCAAAAAGGAAAGACCAGCTGCTGGGGAAGGCTGAGGACAGGAGTCCAGATCCTGGCCAGGTGCCACTCTGAAAGAGGCCCTAGCCAGGGGGCTCACACCTCAGGCCTCTGCACACTCTGGCCATGAAAGGGGACCCCTGGCTGGGTGCCTCTTCTCCCTCCCTCAGCTCTGTAGTGCCAACCAGGGGGCTGTCACATGCTGTCCACTCACAGTGGCCCCCTAGCGCAGTGAAGGAGGGGTGAGAGGGTAGGAGGGGCAAACGATTTGGATTCTCTTCACCCCTCCTGCTTGTACTGCCTCTGTGCTATGGGGCCAATTACAGATTAAGAGCCCTGCCATCAGTCAGTCCCCAGGTGGAGGTGGGATGCTGGGGGATTTTTAGCTCAAGGATCTGTTTGTGAGGAAGGAGGGGAGTTTGGAACTCTAGGAGCAGCCAGCAAGTGGGACAATGCTACCCATTGGGGTGGGGTATACCAGAACCTTGGAGCCCTAGGGAGAAGGACGGACATCTGCCATTTAGGTCACACCTACTGTGTGTGGCCCTCTGCTGAGCCTTTCAGTGCCCATTTGGGTTGTTAACACTTCAGGCAAGCCTGCAAGGAAGGGCTCACCATCCCTGAGTTAACATGGGGAAACTGAGACTCCAGCCCAAGGCCACTGGGCTGGGAGGGGCAGAGCCCGTCTGGTCTTGCTGGGACTCCCACCTCCTTAAGCCCCAGCATGCCAGTTCACTTGACTGAGCCTTGAAGTGGCACCGCTGAAGTGGCGGTCCCGGGTGGCAATTTGCCAGTGTGATTAATTCGGGTATTTAAGTCCCTCTTATTGAAACAGGCCAGGACTCATTGTGGGCCAAAGTGTTGGTGGTTGTCCCTTACCAGCCTCGGCTCCCTTCTGAGAGCAGGGATAAGTGGCTGTTCTGATGATTTTTTTCCTAATAGTTCCCTTCTCAGACCACCCTTTATTTTCTTGGGACTGCGAGGCATTGCTCTCACCACACCAGGACAAGTCAGGAGCCTCGAGAATCCAAGGACAGGGGCATGCTTCTTTCAAGCTTCTGGATCACTCAGCAGCTCCTTTGGCTGTCTCCACTCCAAATGTTTCACACCTCAGCAATCTAAGGGCCCCCCATGCAGGGCATAGACTAAGAGACTTGCCACGGGCCCCACAGACAGAGACGGTGACTGGGGCACGTGAAGCCAGGTGGTCCCACTGCAGAGCCCATGCACGTACTGAAAATGCACCTCTTGGTTTGAGGGATCAAGTGCTTCTTCCGCGCTGCCTGCAGATTTCCCCAATCCACTGGCCTGGGGGATGCGCCGGCCACCTCCTCCATCATACAGCACACCAGCAGGAAGCTCACTTTAGGGAGCCTGCTGGGATGGGTGGTGTTAAAAGGGACAGGGATCCTGGTGGCATCCTGAGCAGCCCCTGCGGGAGCCCCTGGAACACCCTCTCCTTCCCTCCTTGCACTCACCCAGCCTCCCCACCTGGCCTCAGGGGAGCTTGGACCCATGGACAGAGCGAGATGCTGAGGCCCCAAGGTCTTTCCAGCTTTGCTCAAGGTCTGGCAGCATGTGATGGTCACTGCAGAAGCAGGACTCGGGCCACCCGAGCACTGTCTAGTGGCTGCTGAAATACCATCTTCTCTGCGAGTGGCTCCCCAGAAGCACCCCTCACCCAAGACAGGGCTCCTCAACTCTGGCTTCTTCTCACTCATCATGGACATCTCGGAGTCTCTTTTATCCTTTCTAAGTAAATATATGTATGCATATGTAAAATGCATTCTACATCACAAGTTAAATATATTGTAAATCAGTGATATGTCACGCATTAACCACAACCAAACTCAGTGGTAAAATTAGAAATGTCTTTTCATCTAGACAGATGGGTATTTCTCCTTCAACCACAGTTAAGGCTGTTGCTTAAGCTCCAGCCCAACCCCTTTGCCCCGACCTGTACGTGATGGATGAAGCCCACCACAGGCCCCTTAAAGCCAGCTGAGCGGCTTAACTTCAAACTACACAGGACCTCCCCCAAAACTCCAGTAGGTGTGACACCTCAGGCACCCCACTGAGAGTCACTGCTGGTAGGTGAGTAAGTGTTTATCAAGCATTTACCATCTGCTGGGCACCAGGGCATGTGTTGGTAAGCAAACAGACCTGGTGTCGATAGCTTTTGTTGGAGCCTCTGACCTCTCTATTGAACAGATGAGAAAAACAAGACCAGTGAGGGGTAGGAACTTGCACAGTGCCACACAGCAAGTTAGTGGTGGAGGCAGAACTTGAACCCAGACCCCTGATTCCCAGTCCAAGTCCCAACACACTGCTACAACCTCAGAGTCTGTTTCCCTTAAAGGGGAGGCGCTACATGCAGGGATCTCAGCAGCCTCCTCCCAGCTTAGTGCGCACCCTGAACCTGGAGGAGTGGCGGGGTACCTCCTACGTGTACAGACAGTACTCCCTGAAGTGAGGGTCTTTCTGGGCAGGCTGAGCTTGGGGAGCTGTGCTCAGGTTCCTGTGCCCTGTGTTCCTGCCTTTGCAGGACTCAGCACCCAGTCCAAGAGATCCGCCAGTTCATCCATGCACACATATAAAGAAAGGATGCTCAGTCCAGGCGGGGATCAGCCAAGTGGAGATATGACAGGAGAATCTTCCAGACATAACTTCCAGAAGCCATAACTTCAGCAGGAGTGAGGAAACAGAATGGGGTCTTGGGCGGGACCCACGAGTAGCAAGTTGACATGTCAGAGTCCTGATGTGGGTGTGGAGAAGGCGAATCTCAAGGTGGTATCTGTGAAGGCGAGGAGGCAGTAGGGAGCCACAGTGGGTAGAGAGCAAGCAATGAGGTGAGAGTTTACTCTGGGCAGGTCATTCCAACCGCGGGGCTGGGGACAGACCCGGGCTTTCTTCCGCTGAGCCTCCCTTTCCGCATGTACAAGCCGGACACTGTAAGAATGACAGACCCACATTGGAAAGTGCTTTGGAAACTACCAGTGGGCTCAGCCTTTATTCCTGCTCATCCAGTCCCTGTCCCTCCGACAGCCGCTCGCTCTACAGGCATGGAAAAGTCACTCCTCTCTGAGTCCGAGGTCCCTGTGGGTAAAATTGAGCTGGCTGTTCCCTCCCTCACAGGAGCTTGTGACCTGGATGAGGACACGGCAAGTCGGGGCCCGTGCTGGCCAGGCCGGCCTCCTCAGTGGGCAGCCATGCATAAATGTGTGGGGGTCTGCCTGGCTCTGTGAGGGTGTGGGCTGGGCTCCCTGGGCCTTTTACAGACTGTTTATGATGTGCCACCGTGGTAACTGCCCATGATTAGCTGCTCCTCAGGCAGCTCAGGGCCTGGGGACAATGGAACAAAGTAGAAGGAAAGAAACTATTAAAAGGCCCAGAGCCTCGAATGTCAACCCTCAATAATTCACCCTGCACCTGCACTCAGCCTCTGTGGCGGGAACTTCTCACCAGCAGAGTTCTCTGCCTGTGTCCTCTGCTTCCAGTGAATTTGAGATGTGGAATGAACAAGACATGGACTTTGGAGTCAGACAGATGTGTGTCTGAGTGCCACTTCCTCCGCCTACCAGGGTTGCTGTGTCTGGGCACATTGCTATACTGCGCTGGGCCTCAGTTTCCTCATCTGTGAAGTGGGCATGGTGACCCCCATCCATCCAGAGGATTGTGTGATGACTAGTTAGATTACAGGGCTCATATGTCACAAAGTGAGTGGTCACTGGAGTTCAGTGGTCACCAGAGTTCAGGATCTAATTTGCAGAACATTGAGCGGGAACTGAGCCCTCGTTGCTAAAGGAGTCCCCTGCAGCCCTGCCTCTGTAGACACAGTGGGAGTTGCACAGCACAACTGTCTGTCTAGATGAAAGGAGGCCGAGAGAATCTCTGTTGCCTAAGCAAGGGGCCTGCCCACACACTGCCCTCTCCAAAAAGAAGAGTAAGTGATGCGTGACCATCAACTGCCTAGGCCTGGAGCCCCTTCTCTCCCAGTTACAGAGAGCCTGGGGGCTGCTTCCTCTGCCCCGCAGTCCTTGATCCCACACCCGGCCTCGCAAGGCAGGTCTTGGCCCAAGTCTTTGTGTGCTTGGCCCTGTGACAGGTGACTTCCCTGTGCATCGCTGACTCTCAAAGTGACCCTGCGAAGTGGGTCTGAGCTACCAGGAAGAAATCCAGGTTCAGGAAGGATAAAAGAGTTGCCAGTCTCCCTTGCAAGTCCTGCAATAAAGACCGGGTCTCTGGACTAGGGACAAACCCATTTCCCTAGGAGGGAACCCAGGAAGCTGCCCCACATTAGCAGGCACCTGCGACCCTCCCAACAGAAAGGAAGTAATGCTCGGCTTGGGTCAGTCCCCTGAGGAGCCCTCGCGAGGTTGGAGGGGCATTCCTGGAGCCCCTCAAATCACAGCCGCTATATGCCTTCCAGCAGAAGGATCCTGAAAGGGGAGTTGGTAGATGCCGGTGCAGGGCGTCTGCCCCACCTTGTGAAGACCCTGAGGGGAGGCTAGCGGGGCCTCCACATCCTAGGCTCTGCTCCTGTGCAGTGGTGTGTTCTCCTGTCTGGGCTGAAGGCTTCTTTCCATCTATAGCCAGGTTGTCCTTGTCTTCCTTCCAGAACAACAGCTCCCCCTGCTCTGTGTGCCCAGCAATCACACACATCCATTCTCCAGAACCAGGCATGCCCACCGAGAAAAGACCTCCCTCAAAGCCCGGAGCCCTAGTGAGCTCCCCATCACCAGGAGAATGCAAGGAGCGGCCGGTGCTCTGGGGCAGGGAGGCCAGGAGGGGGAGGAGGGGTACTTCTCTGCAGAACGGCATCTGGCAGAGCTCTGAGGCCTCCCCTGTCCCCCGAAGCCTGCGGCCCCAGTCAGTGACCCGGGCACGACCCTGCTGGGGCAGCGAGGCCCTGTTCTCACTTGGAAGGACGGGCTTTTCAGTGCATCGCTCCAAGAATGTGCTGACACTGCAGCAACGTGGCAGGCTTTCCACTGTCTGCTTCCCCCGTGCAGCTACGGAGCATCCTCTGCCTTCCCCGCCTGCACCGGGTCTCCGGACAAGAACCTGTGGTGTCTGGAGAACACAGGAGCAACGGCGAGACCTTATTACGCCAGTGGCTTTGCCGGGCTGGCCAGTCTCCCTCTGGCTCCCTGAAGGCCTTGACAGCATCTCATCCCTGCCGCCCTTCCCTCCAGGTGGAGAAGTCCAGACCTGGGATGAGGGGCCTTCGGGGCAGATGACACCATGGAGTC
>PVJS01048900.1:0-14874 GCA_004027185.1 Glis glis
AAATAAATAAATAAATAAATAAATAAATAAATAAATAAATAAAAAAAACAGAAAAACTAAAAGGAATAGGCAGGGAAAATAAGGACAAAATGCTAAAGAACACTGGAGACCAGTAGAGTGGTAGAAGGGGTCTGGGGAAGGGAGTAGAGGAGGGAAGGAGGATGTTTGGAGAAGGAAATAAACCAAATGATGTGATGCGTATATATGAACATATCGCTATGAATCTCACTATGATGTATAATTACAATGCACCAGTAAAAGATAATAAAATACCCTATACACCATAAAAGGAACCTGCTTTTCACTTAGTCCAAAGCGTGCTTAATCTAAAAATGCTCCCAGTAATGGTGCAATAATTGTTTACCATGTGAACCAACTCTTAAAGTTACTATTATCCCCCCTTCCTTTTATTTATTTTTTACATATTTCTATCTTTATTAAGAGTGACTTAGCTACAGTATAGTATTTAAATATATTTTAGAAATTTAAAAAAAATTTTTGGTGCATTATAGTCTCACATCATAATGTAATTCATAGTGATAGTGACATACATTCACACAGCACTTGGTGAGTTTTCCCTCTTTTATAAAACACGAGAAGGCAATGTCTTCTTTGACTTCTCTGCTTCCATTGATACCAGAACAAGAATCAGCACCACTTATGAGGCCAGCATGAACCTGCTGAACTTGACCTAGCCCCAGCTCTCCAGCCTCAGCTTCATCCAAACCCCCGTTTTCTGTGCTCTGACAACCAGAATTGAATTTCAATTGCTGGATCATAACATGTTTTTGTTGATTAGGGATTCTGAATGTTACTTCTGTCTGGTTTTCCTTCTCTACCTCTTCTCACATATTCTAGTTAACTACAAATTATAATGATAGATCAGCTTAATATCTTTTTCTGGAGGTCATTTTTTGGACCCTTGAGTAGTCAAACCATCAGTTTGAACATTTTTGTAGCAAATTGTAATGTTACCTCACAAGTTTTCAATTGAAATTTTGCAGCACTTAGTTGGGTGATCCTCTAAGATTGAACATAGATACATAGATTCCTCTTCAAACATTGATATGACAAGGACAGGGACCATTCTGCCTTTTGCTTACTATTATTTCCTTAATGTATCCCCCCCATGAGTTGTCTAGCTCTCAAATTTGTATTGAATAAATGCCTTCTCCACCCGTGCCTCCCAAATTTTCCAAAAAAATAAAGCTAAATAAAAAATCCACATCTTGAGTCTTACGTTTAGATTTTATTCCAAGCATGCCTTCATTTTCTTCCTGTTAAATGTGAACATAAAAATTTAATTTACTTTTATTATGATATTGAGATAACAGTGCAAATTGAGCCTATATAGACAGGATTTAGAAAATAGATTTAGCAACAGAACCTGTCTTTAGTTTAGTGGATCTAGTGTTTAAAAATTGTTGGTAGGATTTGAGAAGCAAGTCCCAAGTTTAACCTTCATGTATGTTGAATTAAATAAGCAGGAGCCTATTAGCCTGAGGCTATCTCTGTACTTTGAGGTTCTACATAACAAACACAACCTAATTTTGAATGAAAACAAACCAAAGTGTAACTAGAAGTATATGTTTTATGACAACAACTGGGTTTTAGTCAATCACATATTACCTTCAGCCAATTACAGGCAGCGGACTGAGCAGACTTTGCCCAAGTAAGGCAAATGCCTAACTATAGTCAATCATTTGGTGTCTGTACTTTCTTCCATGTTCAGCCTGGTGAAAGATCACTGCTCATGCTGCTGGGTAGAGCTCTCTGAACCCCTCTGGTTGTAAGGGATGCCCAAATCACGGATCATTGTCCTTTGCTCAAATAAACTCTGTTCAGTTTAATTTTATACAGTTTTGCTTTAAATATACATTGTCCTAAAACAGAGTCAGGTGGGAAACTTATCTCTGACATAGTCAGAAAGTTGTTGATCCATGTGCTGATTCCAGATTTACATGAGCTTCACTATGGCTTGATAACCATTGTCACCCTAGCTACCTCACCACCTGCAAGATGTGTTAGATCTACCACCTCTCTTCCCTGTGAATTCAGCTCCTAATTCAGATTTTGCATAAGGCCTTGGAAGGCTACATGAAGAGATTATGGGAAATGTGCATATAGCTGAAAAATTTTCCACCCTCTGTGGTACAGGAAAAGCACATGAGCACAATACTGTATCAGATGTTGAGTGATCCAAGACATCTTTTTTCTTGCTTCCTTGGATAGCAAAACAAAACCAAAAAGAAAAAAAAAATACAAATTACCAATTGTACAACTTCTTTTTAAAAATAAAGATAAAATTTGAAATCAGACTAATTATTTTTACATATTATGAGAAAATATTTTCAATATCATTTGATTAATGCAAATAGACACTTATATTTTCCACTTTGCTTCTTCAGTCACAACCTTACTCTTACCAAACACATGAACGATTACACTTTTGCTCTGCTACTTCCATGCATTAACCTAAATCTCAGTTGTTGATTTTCTTTTTTTTCTGAGGGGAAAGTATTTTTCCTACATTACACTAACTCAAATACTTTTTTATTAAATCAATGTGGAAATACGTATAAGTTCTTTCCTTCCTTGTATCTTTAACTCTTTCACCTTTGTGTGTTGTTTTGTGTTTTTTTTTTTCATCCTTCCTTCCTTCCTTCCTTTCTCAAAAAATCTTAACTGATTTCTATGAGGCATGATCCATGCTAGATTGGAAATAATAAAATGGAGAAGTCCAACATGATTCTCTTTCTGCATTTTAGTGTAATTGAACGATGAGATTAAAATTTATATAAAAGATTGGTATTATAAATAAGGAAAACTCAATATAAGTATCAGTCAGATACTGCCAGCAAAACAAATTTCATGCCAACTGATTCAGTAGAGGGAATTTTATGTGGGGAAATTGATCACAAATGCATTGGAAGGCCCAAGAAGACAAAAATGGGACTGAGTCAACCAAAGATGAGCTGCAGCAGGGAGATGTCATTGTCTTTAGAGTTGGAGGAACCGATGGAGGAAGAAAATTGTAAGAGCCCCAGAATGTGGCCACCTGGTGGATGGTAATCTTATAAGAGATATGTCACGGGTAGAAACACTTCCTGCATCAAAGAGAAAGAGGAGAGCAAAGATCCTACTTTTTTCTCTTCCTCCATCCTCCAAATTTCTACTGGGAAGCTTATTGCCCAAACTCAACTGGAAACTTTTTGAAGAAGGACTATAGAAAATGAAATTCAAAGAGTGAGATCCTTGAAATACACATTGGGACAAGGGAAAGACAGGAAGTGGTTGTGAGAAGAAAGATGCAACTAACACAAGATGTTATAAGAGCATGTAACTGACCTGGGACTACCTGGGAAGATGGAGAAAGGATGCCTCAGGCAATCAGAATAGCTCATCCTCATGCTCTGGAGCAGGGGGAGATACTGTTCCCTTGCTTTCTATTTTTAAAATCACATTTCAGAGAACCAAAATACATCTTAAATTTGAAAGAATAAAGTCATTGATTAATTTTCCTGTTAATATATACTTATGTCCATTTTCTTAGTAGTAGTAACACTGAGAATATTTTCTTATTAGCCTCAAGTCATTAAAAAGTAGAAAAAGAAGAGGGATAAGAAAAGGAAAGTAAACGTCTTTGAATTCTTTAAGATACATATTTTACCTGTAAATGGGTACAAAGTGTACATATTTCTTTGACCTCTTTCATGGTCAAAGAAATCATATATCATGATATATGATAACCATTTTCACATAGTCTCCAATGGTTTTTATGGCATCTAATTACTCTGAACTTTTTTTCTATCAATTATCATTAATATTATCATTTCCCTTGGGAAATAAAGGCTAATTAAAATATGATAACTTATTCTATCATTTTTACTACATTCTTCTTTATGTTTAATGGCAAGCATAGGTAGTTAAAAATACAGGAAAGTGTCTTGCATAATAAACAGTAAATCTCATAAGAATAGATAATGTAAAAGAACAACTATTCTCTTCACCAATCATTGCATATGGCTCCTATATACAGTGATATTTAAATACATGGTTTTAGTGCCATTTTCCAAAGTCTTCCCAGCCATCATTCATAGACTATAGGCCTTCAGGTACAAAATACAAAACTAGAAACAATAAGTAGGCATTACTATATAACCAGAGGATGAAAATGTTCTCCTTATTTCAACATGACCTTGTATTGCATATGGTTGGCACAAAATTATTTATAAATTGCTTTCTTTTTTTTCTGGCCTCAATGTTAAAGTTTGGGTGACTTACTCAAAAGTTGAGAAAAGGATTCAGTGGAGTCCACAGACACTTGGCTGTATTGGCAGAAGCTATTCTTTTCACGAACAATATTCTTGTTTGATGCTCAAAGCAAAAGGCAATCAGTACATCTCCCAAGAACTCGATCAACGTCATTCGATTGTGCTTTCTCCTCCAAAAGAGAAAGCTGCAAAAAGGCACTTAGTCTCTCCCACCAGAGGAAGGGAGCCATTATCTAGACACCACTCTCATCAGTTTTAAAAGCTATGAGAATATGGGTGAATTAGACAGTGTTCCATACAACACGGAAGAAGTATTTCTTCTCAGGAATCTTCCCATGACTGAAAAATAACTATGTCAATACACATAAACCTCGTACCCCAGACTGAGTCTACCTACTACAAGAAATAGAATATGTGACCTTTAGATTGGAGAAAACATTTAATATTATCATTGCCCAGAGTTGGCAAGGGTATATAAAAACTGGTACTTAGGTCTTACTGGTATCCGGGTTCACGGCCAGCCTCAGCTACTTAGTGAGGCCCTGTTTCAAAATAAAGAAATAAAAAATAGGGCTGGGCTGGGGATGTAGCTCGAAGGTAGAATGCTTCTGGGTTCAATCTCCAGTACTGAAAAAAAAAAAACAAGCAGGCAATAAACACAATTATAATGCTTATCTCGGAAATTAGTCCTAAGGAGATTTTAAAAAGTCAAAACAAAGCCGGGCGTGGTGGCGCACCCTTGTAATCCCAGTACATGGGAGGCTGAGAACAGAGGATCCGGGTTTGTGGCCAGCCTCAACTACTTAGTGAGGCCTTCCACAACTTAGTGAGACCCTGTTTCAAAATAAAGAATTATAAAAAAAAATAGGGCTAAGGGTATAGCCCGGAGGTAGAATGCCCCTGGGTTCAATCCCCAGTACCACTAAATAAATAAATAAATAAATAAATAAATAAATAAATAAAAAGTCAAAACAAGTTGGGTGTGGTGGTACATGCCTGTCATCCCAGCTTCGCGTCTCTCTCTCTCTCTGGCTGGCCCCGAGAGACCGAGGGATGCCCCCGACACTTGGGAGGCTGAAACAAGAGGATCATAGATTCGAGGCCAGTCTCAACAGCTTAGTGAGGCCCTCAGCAACCTAGTGAGAGCCTGTTTCAAAATAAAATATAAAATAGGACTGAGGGTATATCTCAGAGGTAGAATACCCCTGGGTTCAATTCCTAGTACCACACATACATACAAAAAAAGTCAAAACAAAATTTATGAAAAATAACTGAAGCAAGGAAAGCTAGTTACATATGTGTTGTAGTTACATCATTTCTTATGTTGTTTTTACTTTTATACTGAAGGCACGAAGACATACACAAAATACACAGATCTTACATGTACGGTTGGATGCTCATCTGCATATCTGCACTCACATAACCAACAGCCACTATGACAAATATTTTCAATATGTCACTGCCTCCCTCCTTCCCTTTCCCAATCAGTAACCCAAACCCAGACTCAGGGTTAACCACTGATCTAACTTTCATCACTGAAGATTGCTTTTGTCTGTTCTCAGACTTCGTATTAATGTAGTTTGCATATTAACTTTTCCACTTAACATTATATTCATATGCTTCATTCATGTTTTATTTGAATGCAGTAAGTGCATTCTTTTTAGTTGTATCATGTATTCCATTTGCTTAATACGTCACAGTTTACACATTCTACACTTTATGAGAATTATCGACAGATTATAAAATTTAAAAAGTTAAAATGAATAGAAGGCCAATTTTATCAGTGATATCTTGTTAAATCAAAAATAGATATTTATGAAAACTGTGAACCAACAAAAAAAAAATCTTAAGACAATAAACCGAATGCTAACTTGAATGCAACTTCTGATCACAACTATATCAAAGTCATGTACTCCAATGCAAATAAACTGGAAGATTATGTATAAAAATTAAAGCAATTAATTTGTTAGGATGGTTGGGTAATATGTAATAAATGTCATTCTGATATTTTTATTTATTGTTAAGATTTCAACAACTTTGTTTAGGTAAAATTTATATTTAATACAATTTACCCATATAAAGATTTAAAAGAGTGTTGCTCAAGCAGCTTGGCAAATTACAAACAAGTAATGACCACAGCCAAGATATAAAACATTTCAACCAACAAAACAATTTTCTGCATTTCCCTTTCAATAATCTTCCATTCCCTCTACTTGATCAAAACAATCTTTGGTCTGTTTTCTTTCACTATTGTTTAGTTTATCTGTTCTAGAATTACATAGATGTGTATGATTTCTTTAATTTAGTACATTTTTGAGATTCATCAATCTTATATTGATGAGCTTTTCCTTTTCATTGCTGTTTAGTATTACATTTCAGTGAATTAAAAAAATCCCATTATTTCTTGATGTAAATATGGCTTATTTCAAGATTTTGATGAGTATGAATAAAGATATTTTGGACAGTTATGTAAAACATTTTGGTTGTTTAGCCATAGAATTGCTGGATTGTAACTTAGGTAAATGTCTAACTTTACAAGTAATTTCTGAAATCTTTTCCAAAGATATCATTTTACAATCCCACTATCTTTAATATATGAGAATTCCAGATGTTTTCTATTGGTGCTTCTAGATTGCAATATAGTCTTTTAATATGAGCTGTTCTTAGGGGTTCACTACAGGAGGTGCATCGCATTGTTTTTTGTTGTTTGGGTTGGGGTGCTGGGGATCAAACCCAAGGCTTTTTACATACTAGGACAATTCTCTACCACTGAGCTACATCACCAGCCCTCACTGGTTTTAATTAGTTCTCCCCCTATGGACTAATGATTTTGAGTATCTTCTTGATGTCCTTCTTGGCCATCTTAACCTTTATGAAGTGTTCATTTAAATCTTTTACCCATTTACCATTTAAGTTGGATTATTTATATTATTTATAATATCATTGATTTGTAAATTCTTTCATATATTCTGAATAAGTTTTTTGTTATGCATATATATGGGGAAGTTATTTTTCCCTCTGTAGCATATCTATTTATTTTCCTAACAATGCTTTCTGAAACATAGAAAGTTTGAATTTAGGCAAAATCCAGTTTCTCTCTTTTTTATTGTATGATTTGGGCTTGTGTTTCCTAATACAGAAAGTTTTGCCTATCACAAATTTGCAAGGATTTTCTTCTATATTTTCTTATTTTTAGGCTCTTGCTGAACTTTAAGTTCTGTTTGTTGAAAAGAATATCTTTTCTAAATTGAATCACTGTGGAACTTGTGTTAAAAATCTATTGCAGAGATATGCATAGTCAATATCTGGAATTTGTATTCTGCTCCACTACTTTTATGTCTGCATAAATGATTTTCAAAACTACATGTTTCTAAAAGTACAGGGGTTTTGAAGAACACTTTAGATACTTCATGAAGTCTTCATAATACTAAAAGAAATTATTTGTCCTTTTTACAGTTAATGGTACACAGGTGATGCAAAAACAATGGTGAGTTAAACTGATCACTTCTCAGCTTAGCTCAAATTAAAGTAGCATTTAATGGTACTAACATTTACTGCATCTTTACCACCACACACCCATAAGGAAAAAGAAATGCAATCCTTTACTATGTTTTGATTGTGTGTGTGTGTGTGTGTGTGTAATAAAATGAGTTTAGTATAATCCTGTGTACTTGTGGGATGGTTGAAGCTGACATAGTTGCTATTTTTATGAAACACAATTTTTACTCGAAATGATAACATATAACTTTCAGAGAAACAGAGATGATGTAGACAGGTATTTGGTAGCATTTTCTTCAAAATGACTGAAACTATTACTTTAAGAAATCAACTGACAGTATTTGTGGCTACCAATAAACTTCTAGCTATCACGTGAAAATCAGAATTTTTTAGAACTTGTGGCTACCACCATGAGGTTGACAGCATCCCAATATGAAAACACTTTTGATGGAAATGGAAATTGAAAATGAAAACGTCTTTTCTTCTGGTATCATGTTTGATCTTTAAGTGTGTAAGCCAATACTATACTACTGAGATAAACCCATTTGATCATCGTGATATACTTTAATATTTGGATGAATTTCATATTCTGAACTTTCATTAAAGGCATTTGCATCTATGTTTACAAGAAAGATTGATCTGTCATTATAATTGCCATTTATAACAATTTTTTGGTCTTAGTTTCATAAAAATATTGATCTCATAAAAAGAATTTGAATGTGTTCATTACTCCTCTACTTTTTTAAAAAATTATATCATATTTTTATTTCATCTTTATTTTTAAAATTTCTCCTAAAATCATATCTGTAACTTAATTTAGGAGATACTTTAAATTAATAAATTTCTTGAAAATATATTACTATTCATATTTATATAAATTATTGGGTTGATTTTGCCATATGATGTCTTTTAAGCAATTTGTCCATTTTATCTCAGTTGGCAGATTATTTTCATATTTCCTTATTATCCCTTTAATAATTGTAACTACTATACCTAGTCTCATTTATTTATGATACTGCTAATTTTATCTTATTTCTTGTTTTGATCATCTTAGACATTAATTAATTTTTTTCTTATTTAATAAAACAGCTTTTGTTTCAAATATTTTCATTATTTTGGATCTTTTTCCATTTTGTTGATTTTATCCATTATTATTTTGAATTTAATTTGTTCTTTTTTCAAGTTTCTTAAAATGAACACCTAGGTCATTGGTCATTGGTTTTTCTAATAAGTGCAGTTAAGGTAAAAATTTTTCTTTTATATACTTTTTCACCTGTATCCCCAAAATCTTTTTTTTCTCTTTTATTGGTGCATTGTAATCATACATCTTGATGCAGTTCAGGGTGATAGAGACATACATGCACACAGCACTCATTGAGCCCTCCCCCAGTTCCCACCCCACTCCCTCTCCCTCCCCACCTTCCAGTGCTCAGCACAGTGATTGTCTTAGATGATTTTGTGTATGTACATCATGTCCATTGAGGTGTTTCCCTCTTCAAGGGTGTCCCACAAATCCTTACAGACTGTGTTTCCATTCTCTTTCAGAAAAAAAAAATATTTTGTTTAATTAGTGATTCCTTCCTTGTAATTGAGAAGTATACATAACTATTACGTTTCTTTGAGACTTCCTCTATGATTCATAGAATACTTTTAAATGTATCAATTCCCACATGCTTAGAGATTTTCCCTATGTTCTGTAGTTGTTAGGTAATTCTTTTTATCTTCCATTGATATCCTTTGTCATTCAGTTGTTGATATTCTTGCTAATTTTCTGTCTAGTAGCTTTATCAGTTGCTGATAGAAGAGTATTGAAATCACTAACTGTAATAAGCAAATAATAATTTGTTCTTTTCCAAACTGTTTTTGCTTCATGTAGTTTGAGACTCTTTGTTGTTCAATGTACATAAACACTTAAGATAATTATAACTTCCTGATAGATTGATTGTTTTACAGATATCCAACCTTCTTCTTTTCTCTAGTAATTTTCTCTTCTCTGAAGTCAATTTTACCAGTAGTAATATAACCCTCCTGTTTTTTGGGGGAGGGATACAGAGGATTGAACCCAGGGACATTCTACCTCTTAGCTACACCCCCAGCCCTATTTTATTATTTATTTTGAAACAAGGTCTCACTAAGTTGCTGAGGACCTCAGTAAGTTGCTGAGGCTGGTTTTAAACCTGCAATTCTGCTGTCTCAGCCTCCCAAGTACTGGGATTACCAACATGCACCACAACTCCTGGTATAACCCTCCTATTTTGTTTTGTTTTTAGTATATTTGCTTGGTTTGTCTGTTTTTACTTTTACTTCCAACCTACCGAACTGAATTTGAAGTGATTTTCTAAGCATGTGGTTGGGTCATTTGCTTTTTGTTTTATTCACTCTGTCAAATCTATCTTTTGATTAGTATATTAAAGCAAGTTACATGGAAAGTAATTATGGGTATATTATTCTTTAAGTGTACCAACTTAATTGAATTTATTTGCTCAGTTTCTTATTCCTATTTTCATTATTTTGTCTTCATATGACTTACATGAGGATATTTTGAGAATTTCAATTGTTTTTTGTTTGTTTATAGTATTTCTTTATTACCTTTCTTTTTCTGCTTTTATTTTTATTTTTATTTTTTATTTACTTATTTATTTTTTTTGCGGTACCGGGGATTGAATGCAGCAGCGTTCTACCTCCGCGCTACGCCCCCGGCCCTATTTTTTATACTTTATTTTGAAACCAGGTCTCACTAAGTTGCAGAGGGCCTCACTAAGTAGAGAGAGAGAGAGAGAGAGAGACAGGGAGAGAGAGAGAGCGAGAGAGCTGAGGCTGGCCGCGAACCCGGATCCTCCGGTCTCTGCCTCCCAAAGTACTGGAATTACAAGCATGCGCCACCAAGCCTGGCTTCTGCTTTTATTTTTATACATTTATTGGTGCATTATAATTTCACATCATAATGTAGTTCATAGTGATAGTGGCATACATGCACACAGCACTAGACAAGCTTTCCCCCAGCCCTCTCTCCACTTCTCCCCTTCCCCATACAGGATATTGAGATTGGCATTGTTATTCTCACGTATGTATATAACATCAATGGTAGTGTGTCTGCGTACTTTTTTATGTAGTATGTTTTTCATAGTGATTGTTCTTTATAATGTGTGACTACGGTCAAGTAGTATTCAAATTTAACCACTTCGAGTCAAATGTGGAAACCTTTTGTCCATTTAGGTATTTTTAACATCCTGTTATAAATATAATTTTTGCATATCAAATTATAAAATTTTGTTTCAATAATCAAACACAATTTACAAGACACAATAGAGAAGGGAAATTTATTCCATGTCCCCAAACTACTGCTCTTTGCATCATTTCTTCTTTGTGTCTAACATTACAAGATGATTTCTTTTGTCATTTCCTTTTTATTTGAAGAACTTCTGTTAGCCAATATTTGAAGGTTTCTGAGAAAAAAATTCACCATATTTTGAATTATTTTCCACTCCAGGCAATGTAGCATTTATCTCTGGATGCTTTCAAGTTTTTTTTTCTTGGTTTGTTTGTTTTTGTCTTCAGTATTCAGAAGTTTAATTATGACGTGTCTTGGCATTGATTTCTTTAGGCTTATGTATTTTTGGTTTGCTTAATTTCTTATATCTGTAGGGTTTTTTTCACCAATTTTGGAAAGGCTTTGGTTATCATTTCTTTGAATATTCTTTCATGCTCACTCTTTCTCCTCTCCTTGTAGTACACCTGTGATATGAACCTTTTGCTTTCTTCTACCTGTGTCTGAAGTGCTGATTTTTTTTCCTCTTTTCTCTCTATAGTTATAATTGAGTTTTATTGCTCTGTCCTCCAGGTCAACTAATCTATATATACTCTGTCATTCCCACTCTAATAACAAAACCAACCAGCCAGCTTTATATTTCTATTTGTATGATTATGAGTTTCATTTCACAATTTTCATTGACCATTTTTATAACTTCTTTTTTGTTGTTATTGTTGAGTTTTTAAATGTTGCCCTTGTTTCCAAGAGATTCGTCCTTGATGGTTGAAGTATTTTTATGATGGCTTCTTTAAAATTCTTGTGATATAATTCCAACATGTGATTCATCTGGTGTTGATGTCAGTTACTTTTCTTCTTTAGGTTATGATGCTCCTGGTTCTTGTTATGATAGGTGATGCTTTAGTTGTAACTTTAACATACTGCCTCTGACTTGAAGAGACTCTGGGCCCTATACAAGTCTTTTATTTTAGCAAAGCCTCGTCAGTTTAGATGTAGCACACATGTCCAGGCCTGCTTGTGCGTGCTGTGGTCCCAATTGTGATTTAATTTTCAAAGTCTTTTCGTGATTATTTTGATCGTCTTGGTTTATCTGGTACTGTTGGGTTTTCTACTTATCACTTCTGACACTGAAAGTCAATCAATAAATAATTATTGAGCAGTTGTCCTGGAATATGCTCTAAACAGTGGACTTCAAGACCTCTCTTCTTTAAGAAGTTATCCTCAAGTGGAAGAGACAGGTAATAAGTACATAAATAATTTCAGAAATTATTTAGGAATGAGGAGCCTATTTTAGAGAATGTGATTTGCAAGGAACTCTTTAGGGAAAGCATATTAGAAATAAAATCTGAATGAAAATAAGAAGCCAAATGTGGGACAACTTGAGGAAAGAAAGTTTTATCTAGAGGCAATAGGGATGTGCAAATGTCTTGTGAGTATACAGAGCTTAGCATTATTCTTATTATGTTATGTCTAGGAATAGCCAAGTCTCAATCTTATTGGGAAGACTCTTTTTATTTTTTGCAGTACCGGGGATTGAACGCAGGGGCGTTCTACCTCCGCGCTATGCCCCCGGCCCTATTTTTTATACTTTATTTTGAAACTGGGTCTCACGAAGTTGCAGAGGGCCTCACTAAGGAGAGAGAGAGAAAGAGAGAGAGAGAGACAGGGAGAGAGAGAGAGAGAGAGAGAGAGAGAGAGAGCTGAGGCTGGCCGCAAACCCGGATCCTCTGGTCTCTGCCTCCCAAAGTACTGGGATTACAAGCATGCGCCACCACGCCCGGCGGGAAGACTCTTAAAAACCATATGAAACTCAGAATTGTTCTTTAAAGAGACAAGTTCAGAAGGGAAAATATGTATTGACCAATTATAGAGCCCAGTGCCTAAAGATAATCCCCAGCATATAAACGGCCTGTATTCTGTAACTGTATACAGCCAAATAGTATCTTGTGTTACATTTTCATTTAAAAAGGGAAGGAGGAGGACGATTGAAATATGGGATGATTGTTCAGGAATACCTACAGATAAGTTTATTCATGATATCACTACTGCTTGAAATTGTAAAGTTCCCTTATTCCAAAACTGTGCCAAAATATACAAATCACATACTTTTATTTCCTATTAATCAGCTAAATATTTAATTTCACATTGGAGACAGGCCCTTATTAAATTGTATTAGTTTTCTTTGCATCAAGCATTTCTAAGTTTCATATAGTGACATGCCTAAACCATCTTAACTCTGAACTAAATATACAAAGTAAGTAGATCTAAGTGGCAGGATATAAATGCCTGCCTGTGATTCAATTTTTGCAACATTACTTTTTTCAGTAGTATTTATTAAAGTATATGAACATTTTATTTTTTATTTTTAAAGAAAATAAAACATAAGATGAACATAAGGAACCAATTCCACTGATTAAAAAATGTGCATTTCATAAAGTTAATGTAATACAGGCTTATTGGACCCAAAGTAATCACTTCTTTTCAAATTATGTAATATACATGTATATATATTACATATATTTAATGTATTTATATATACTACATATATTATATATATTTAGATTTATATATATATTTAAATATACATATATATATTTTTATGGTCATCCTGGAGGTTGAACCCAGGGTCATTCTACCTCCAAACCACACTACCAGCCCTATTTCATTTTTTTAATTTTTGAAACAGGGTCTTGCTAAGTTGCTGAAGGCTTTACTAAGTTGTTGAGACTGACCTTGAACCTGTGATCTTCCTGTTCAGCCTCCAAAGTACTGGAATTATAGACGTGTGTCATCATGCCATGCTCTGTACTTTATTATTTTATTTTATTTATTTTTTTGTGGTACTGGGGGTTGAACACAGAGCTATTATACCTCTGAGCTACAACCCCAGTCCTATTTTTATCCTTTATTTTGAAACAGGGTCTCACTAACTTGCGGAGGGCCTCACTAAGTAGCTGACGCTGGGCTGAGAACCTGTGATTCTCCTGTCTCAGCCTCCCAAGTACTGGGATTATAAGCGTGTACCACCACGCCCAGATGTACTTTATATTTTGAAAATGCACATACATGGAAAAATGGTGTAGGATTTACAGTACAGCTCTGGAATCAGAGTTTCTGGGTTTGAATTCTGAATGACTCACTTGAATTCTGAAGCCTGAACAAAGCTTTTTGTTTTTGTTTTTGTTTTGTTTTCTAACTCTAAGATACTGCCTCTAATAATTATAGCATGATGATTCTGTTTACACTTGAAGGTTGTTTTTAGGATTAAAATAGCATAATCCAATTTAATGTGTGGCAGAATGTATTAAATGAATATTATCTGTTATTAGTACTTGGTCATACCTTACTTCCTTAAGCTTCCGGAGTATGGTGATGTGTGTTGCAAGCATTTCAAACATTCTGAATTCTGCAAAAGGTATGCATTGGTATCAGCCTCACCCTTTCTAAAGGTTGCTGCCACTGGGGAAGGGAGCAAATATTGCTGTTGGTGTTTTTATGTCAACTAATAAACTGTATTCCTCGGAGGATGACTGGGACATATAATCTGGCATCTCCGTTGGTAAAGGTTTTCGGCGACTTTTCAGAAATTGTGCAAAGGTCTGCCTTTTATTAGGAAAATTGATCTTGGATCTTAAAGGTCAACAAAGTAAAGGCTTGACTTTTCTTCCTATGAATCCTACAAAATAAGCTGCATGTGAGATACTTTGTCTACTTTATGAGTTATCCCCATCCGGATTGGCACCTGTGATTTCTGGGAGTCTGTGCACTTAATGCGCTAAGCACTTCCTTTCCACTATGGAAAAGACAGTTTTTTTTTTTTTTTTTTTTTTTTTT
>PVJS01048901.1:0-14874 GCA_004027185.1 Glis glis
AAAAAAAAAAAACAATATGAAATAGGGTCTCTCTAGGTTGCTGAGAGTCTCACTACATTGCTGAGGCTGTTCTTGAACCTGCGATCCTCCTTTATTTTTTTTTTTTTGTGGAACTGGGGATTGAACCCAGGGGCGTTCTACCTCCGAGCTATACCCCGGGCCCTATTTTTTGTACTTTATTTTGAAACCGGGTCTCACTAAGTTGCAGAGGGCCTCACTAAGTAAGTAGCTGAGGCTGGCCGCGAACCTGTATCCTCCGGTCTCAGCCTCCCAAGTACTGGGATTACAAGCGTGTGCCACCACGCCCGGCTGCAATCCTCCTTTGTCAGCCTCCCAAGTACTGGAATTACAGGCATGTGTCACTATGCCTGGCTCTCATTTGAGTCCTTTAAAAAGTGGAATTTGGTAATATCTTACATATTAGGAAAGGCAAACAACAAAAGATCCAAATTTGACCCTAATTTAAGATTAGCATAAACAATAGGACTTAAATGTCAGCAGTATTGGCCCTTGAGAAATATTCATAGAATTATCAGGCATTCTGCATCAATTAACAGGGATAATGTGTATTCAGTTTCTTTTCATCCTAAATATATATTTTAATAGAGCTTGAATAACCTATTTCAAGCTCTTAGAATTTTTTGTTTACTAATCACTTGCTGATTGGTGTTTTAATCAATATTAATTTTTATTGTGAGCCGGGTGTGGTGGCGCACGCTTGTAATCCCAGTACTTGGGAGGCTGAGACAGGAGGATCGCAGGTTCAAGGCTGGCCTCAGCTACTTAGGCCCTCTGCAACTTAGTTAGACCCTGTTTCAAAATAAAGAATAAAAATAGGGCTGGGGGTGTAGCTTGGAGGTAGAATGCCCCTGGGTTCAAGCCCCAGTACCGCAAAAAAAAAAAAAAAATTGATTGTGGACCAATTAAAAGTATCATATATTTGTCTTTCATTTTTGAATATCATACAAGCATAAAATATGCCTTAAATTTTTTGCTTATGCAATCAGTCCTCCGTATCCTTGGGTTCCGCATCTGTGTATTCAACTAATTGCACATTATACTCAGGAAATACTCAGGAAAAATGTGTTGAATGTGTATAATCTTTTTTCCCTGTCATTATTCCCTAAACTACATAGTGTAACAACTTGTCGCATAGCATTTACACTCTATTAGGTATAAGTAACCTAAAGATGAGTTAAAGTATATGGGAGGATATGTGTAGTTTATATGCCATTATGTAGAAGGACTTCTGCATCCTCAGATTTTTGTGTGTGCACGGTCTAACCAGTCCCCATGGATACCAAGCCATGACTGTATAAGAATTTCTCATTTGTTTGAGTCTATGCCAAGTTTGACAAGACTACTTTGCAAACAGTTTCCCTCGGCCTCTTTATATCATTTAGTACTCTGGTTTGGTATTTACTTATTTTTCTTTCTTCCAGGCTAAAATAGCAAGACTTCAAAGACGTATTAGAACAGTAGTATCACAAGGGAATTGTTTGGAACCAAACACATTATCCAGGAATACAGCCTGTAAGGTTTGTATAAACACACAGGAGCTTTAATAACCTAGTTGACTCATATTCTAAGTAGTGGGATTATAAGAAATGAGTATATTCCCAAATTAGGACAGAAAGCTTTCAAGAAGAATACATTTATACTTAGAATATTCCCATGAATCTCAGATACCTTTAGGTAGTAAAGTGAGTGCCACTTGTATTTCATTAATAAAGGGAGTAGAGAGGGATTGGTGATTACGTAGACTTGTCTACCACCCACCCTCTCACAATAATATGAAAAGTATCTAACATGTATAGCAAAACTGAAATAATTTTGCAGTGAATACTCATATATCAGTGCCTAGATTTTACCTTTACTATTTTACAAAGCTTATTTTTTGGCATTCATCAGCCATCTTATATTTGGTACATTCAAAGTGCCAGTATAACGCCGGGCGTGGTGGCGCACGCTGGTAATCCCAGTACTTTGGGAGGCGGAGACCGGAGGATCTGGGTTCGTGGCCAGCCTCAGCTCTCTCTCTCTCTCTCTCTCTCTCTCTTTCTCTCTCTGTTTCTCCCCCTCGTCTCTCTCTCTCTCTACTTAGTGAGGCCCTCCGCAACTTCGTGAGACCCGGTTTCAAAATGAAGTATAAAAAATAAGGCCAGGGGTATAGCACAGAGGTAGAACGCCCCTGGGTTCAATCCCCGGTACCGCAAAAAAAAAAAAAAAAAAATAATAAATAAATAAATAAAATAAAAAGCCTAGATTGCCTTGAACCATACTCTTAGTAGAAATATGGATGTTAAAGATTGCCTATGAGGACTCAGAAGGAAGGAAATGAGGAGCACAGTAGAGAAAAAGGTATTCTAAAGTCTGAGAAAATACCTAAACAGACTGTTGGTAGAAATCTGGATGTTGAAAGTACTGTTGAGGAGGACGTGAAAGGGAATGAGAAATACATTATTGGAAATTGGAGGCAGGGTTCTTGTTATAGATAGTGGCAGGGAGCTCAGCTGAAATAGCGTCTTCCAGTTGTTATGGAAAGCAGAACTTGTAAGCAATGAGTTTGCATTTTTATTCGGCTGACAAGATTTCTTAGCAAACTGTTAAAGGAAGATTTGATGTGTTTCTTCTTCTTGAAGTGAAATGTGAAAGAAATGAGAAAAACGAGGAACTGCTTAGCAAAAAGGAGCCATGACTTTGGGAAATTCTCAGTGTATCCAGATTGCAAGAGACTCTAAAACTAGGAGGTTCATTGTCAGAAAAGCGTGCTCTGGAGAGAAAGCCAAGGCTATATTCAGTCTTCTGCTAGTCCCTTGGAAGGATCAAAAGGTCCCAGTATTCAGCCATACCGGGGGCTCTTTGACGAGATGAGGCATGATGACTCTCTCAGCAGGCTGTTCCTGTGTAGGTTTAGTGTGTAGGTCCTGGCTTCGTCGTGTGAGCTGTAGTTCCAGAATTTACTTTCCAGAGCTCTTGCATAGTATTCTAGTGGGCTTCATTCTTCTGGCTGCACTGGGTCTCCTTTTCACTCCCTACAGTGCCGTTGGGAGGGAGGTCAAGCCACAGGGGCCTGTGGTCACTGCCATGCAGTGGATTGGCCTGCGGTTGCCCCAGGTGTGGAACAGAGGTGCTGCTGATACTTCAGCAGTGCAGGCCCTACTGCTGTCCCGCATGTGGGACTGTGGCCACGCTATCACTGAAGTGGACTGGGCCAGCTGCTGCTCTGGGTGTGGATTTCCAGGGATGGGTCCTGGCTGGGCTCTGCTACCACCACTTCTGCATCCAGTTGGACTGCTGTTGTCTGAGGTGTCCGGTGGGCACCCAGCTCATATTGCTGCTCTGGTAAATTGGACCCTTCGACTGCAGGTATTAGGAATGGGGGGCCATCACAGCTCCATTTTGGGGCACATGATGGGTGCCTTGCCCTCCTTGGCATCCAGTATAGGTGTATGGAGAATAAAAGGAGCACCCAGGGTACTCGCCGTGGTGTTGCTCTCCAACAGTGAGGGTCCAGCCAGTCTGCCTTTTTCTTTCTTTTTTTTTTTTTTTTGCGGTACCGGGGATTGAACGCAGGGGCGTTCTACCTCCGCACTACGCCCCCGGCCCTATTTTTTATACTTTATTTTGAAACCGGGTCTCACGAAGTTGCGGAGGGCCTCACTATGGAGAGAGAGAGACAGAGACAGGGAGAGAGAGCGAGAGAGCTGAGGCTGGCCACGAACCCGGATCCTCCGGTCTCTGCCTCCCAAAGTACTGGGATTACAAGCGTGCGCCACCACGCCCAGCTTGCCTTTTTCTTTATACCTTCAGAGTTGTTTCATGATTGTCCATTGAATTATTTTCGGGGTCGTGAATATTGTAGTGAGAGGGAGGAGCAGGAGAAAGTGAATCCATGCCACCTTGTCCTGGACCTGAAAGGTTACCAGCTATTTATTTGCTTAGTTTCCAGTGTTGTTTAAACTTATTCTTCATATAAAATCTGTTTACTTAATATAATGACATTGCAAAATTTTGCATTGGCATATCTGTATTTTTGATCATGCTGTCTCTAAGAAAAATTCCTGAGTGGGGCAATCAGTCGAACCTTTGATATGGTCAATATGTACATATAAATTTTAAATGTTCCAAGTGCTCAGCCAAATCATGGACTAAATGTTTTAGCTCCACGTTTAAAATAAACTCACCAACTGGAAAAAGGGAGTTGGCAATTAGATTTATTTCTGGTCTTTAATAGAAGTATAACAGAAGTAAAAAGTTTCCTTGCTAAAGTCTAATGTTTATTAGTTCCTAAAACTTAGGCTAATAGAAATAAAATGTACCTAGGTATTTACTTTTCCCTCCTTTTCATCCAATGTGGAAGGTTGATTTGTACCATCATTTTTATTTCCTTGAAGTTTTTAAAAATTCATTTTGGCAGAGAAATCATAATTATGGTCATGAGCCATTGACATATTATTAATGTTTTTGTCATGTATATGCAAGACTATTTTGAGAATGTTTTCCAAGTGAAATTTTGCCTGACATTAATTTTGCCCGCTCTTCAACTGCTTTTTCCTCTCCCTTTAACAGACTGCAAATTCAGAGATCATTAATTCGTGGAAGAATCAAGAGCTAGTTAATGGCCCAAATGAAAGAATGACTTCTGTGAACTGTGAACCTTCTAACCTTTCAGAAAAAGAAAGTGAAAAGAATAATTTGTCACCGGATTCTGTTGAGTTTGTTTCAGAAAGGTAGGTATTTCTACCAAAATGCAAAAAACCTATTTACCTAAATATATACTTTATAAACATAGCCATTTCTCAGTTAAGCATAAAGTAGCTTAAAGCCTCATATTCGCATGAACACAGTCTTGTCCGTTATGAATAGAATCGGTTCTCTAAAGCTTTTATCATTGTAATAGCACTAAAATTTTAAATTGGTTGGCGATCAGGTTTTTCCTTGTGATGCTTCCCATCTTTGGCATAATGATTAATGAATCACTCATTGTTTCCAATTCTACATGTGGAAAAATCAAGTTCCTGTGAAATAGTGGTTTTTAAAAAATTATACAAAAAATTTGGATGCAAGCTGGACGTGGTGGCGCACGCTTATAATCCCAGTACTTGGGAGGCTGAGACAGGAGGATCCGGGTTCACAGCCAGCCTCAGCTACTTAGTGAGGCCTCTGCAACTTAGTGAGACCCTGTTTCAAAATAAAGAATAAAAAATAGGACTGGGGGTGTAGCTCGGAGGTAGAAAGCCCCTGGGCTCAATATCCAGTACCGCAAAAAAAAAAAAAAAAATTACACAAAAAATTTGGATGCAGAAAGAAGTACCTAAAGTTAGATCCTTTCATATTGGAGGTAGTAGCACGGGAACTTCAAATCAGAGTGACCAGGGTGACTTACTTGTCTGATTGGGTCCTAAAGCAGGTAAGACATCTGTTCTCTAATCCAGTCTGAAAGATTTGGGGCTAGTAGGGAAGGAGGAGTTTAATTCAACAAAGAAATATGCTGGGTGGTCCTGGCCTGGATGGATGCCGGGGGCGGGGCAGTGGGGGCATATTAATGAATTCTTTTCTCATCACTGGTGATTGTCAACAGTTCTGGAGCTTTATAATATTATTTATTCTTAACATTCACTCCTTAAAAATGTCCTGTAGTTTTACTTTGATGTATTATAGCTCAAGGTTTATGAAGAAGAAAATAGAAAATAAGTGAATTAAATGATGGCCATTGTTTGAAGGACACCACCTCTCCTTCCTAATTACTGTGCATATACAAGGTTGCTACAAAATAAAGGGGAAGCATTTCAGATCTATATTATTTACAGTAGGCTCTTGGTATTTAGCATTTGGTTGGATCCTTCAGGAGATACTCTGATAATTCCACGATCATAGTATTGAAGCCCACATTTTTAGTTTTGAGCCAGGAAGCTACTACAAAGAAGGTATTTAGTAGGTGAAGGCAAGAGTCACATTTCTGTGAGTCTTGACTGTTACCACTTGTTTTTTCTTGTTTTTTGTGGGGTGGGTACCGGGGATTGAACCCAGGGGCATTCTACCTCCGGGCTACACCCCCAGCCCTATTTTTTATTCTTTATTTTAAAACAGGGTCTCACTAAGTTGCGGAGGTCTCACTAAGTAGCTGAGGTTGGCCGCGAACCCGGATCCTCCTGTCTCAGCCTCCCAGGTACTGGGATTACAAGCGTGCGCCACCACACCCGGCTCGGCTTTTACCACTTGTTGATGTATGTACTAAAACTCATGAAATGATGAAAAAAGGAAAACAGTGTTGCTGATGAAAGTGAAAAAGTGAAGCACTGTTCAAACAGCACTTTATAGAGAAACATGTCCAGTTTAGCAGTGGCTTACATCTAGGATATGAACACATTCACCTCATATTCTATACTGAAAGAAGAACCAGCAATTCATGCGAGTGTGGTTTCAGCAGCGAGTACTCTTAGCCCATGATGAGTGTGCACATGGGAGTAACAAATATGTAACTTGGTCCGAATGACTTCATTGGTAAGCTGTATAAAACATTTCAGGAAGAAGTAATATAAGTCTTAACTCTTTCCAAAGAAAAAGTATTAGGATTAATTAGAGTTACGCAAGATTGCTGAACTCATGTGTAAGGAATCACCTATATACCAAATATAAACCATTAGAAATGAAATTTTAAAAAGATACATTACTATTGCATCAGCACCAAAACATACCAGTACCTAGGAATAGTTTTTTTTGGTATGTGTTTGTGGTACAGGAGATTGAACCCAGGAGCACATTCTACCTCTGAGGTATACTCCCAGCCCTATTTTATTTTTTATTTTGAAATAGGGTCTCACTATCTTGCGGAGGGCCTCAATAAATTGCTGAGGCTGGCCACGAACCTGTGATCCTCCTGTCTCAGCCTCCCTAGTACTGGAATTACAAGCATGCGCACCATGCCTCGCTTAGGAATACATTTAACAAGATATGTAATAACTAAAGAAAACTATAAAACATGACTGAAAGATATTAAAGAAGAATTAAATAGAGAAATATACTATGTTTATGGTTTATTTTACTTATATTTTGTGGTACTGGGGATTAAACTCAGGGACGCCCTACCACTTAACTGTATCCCCAGTCTGATTTAGTGTTTTTTTTTTTTTTGATACTAGGGATTGAACCCAGGGGTGTTCTACCTCTGAGCTACTCCCCCAGACATCTTTATTTTGAAACAAGATCTTGCTAAGTTGCTGAGGGTCTTACTAAATTACTGAGGCTGCCCTCAAAACTGCGATCCTCTTGTGTCAGCCTCCCAAGTACTGGGATTGCAGGTGCGCCACCATCCCTGGCTGTTTATGGTTTAGACAAAGTAATATTATGAAACATTTTTATTTTTGTTCAAATTAATTTTATAGGGTACAATTTGAATTTGTGTAATTTAATGGAACATAAACTGATTTGATTCTAATGTATATGTAAATGCAGTAATTGCAGAACAGATATCCTTTAAATAGAGAATCAAAATGGAAGGAATTTGGCATCAGATATTAGGTGGGGACATTGTTGCAAAGCTTATAGTAATTATAATAGAATATCGGGGAGTGTGCGACAAATAGGTCAGTGTAACAGAGTCCAGAAACCCATGCACTACGTACATATATGATGGAGATTGTATGGAAGATCATTTGGGAAATGATTGATTTTCAGTAAATGGTGCTACCTTATTCCTCTTGGAAGAAATATGAAGTTAGATCCCTATATCACTCTAATAAACAAAAACAAAATAATATGTAGATAAAGGAACTAACTATACTAAAGGGAAATGAGATACTTAGACATTCTAACATAGAAGTTCATAGACATTAGAGATTAGAATGTTTTTGCAAACCTGGATAGGGAAAGATTTCTTCAGATACAAGAGCCCTTGCCATAAAATAAAATTTATTAATTTTACCTCATTAAAATTAGTAACTTCTTTCCCTCAAAAGGCATTATAAAAATAATGAAAAAACAGGCCATTTTGAAAAGGAGAAGATGCTTGCAGCACAAATAAACTATAGAGGATTTGCTAAAGGACTCCCACATAAAAGAGGAAGAGGAATCTATCTCAACAGATGCACAAACCTAAGACCTCTGAAAACATGAGGAAATTGGCTAACAAGACACATTCACAAATTTATAATCCCCCAATGACAGAATCTACTGGTATTGAGGCCGAGGAAATTCTGAGAGGATTCAGAAAGTTGATTATTCAAATGATTAATGGACTAAAAGAAGACCTAAGGAATAAATTAAGAGAGAATATACAGGATGTGAAAGAACATTTCAATAAAGAGATTGACACTCTGAAAAGGGACCAAACAGAAATCCTGGAAATGAAAGACATTAAATTTTTTTTTTTTTTTGAGGTACTGGGGATGGAACCCAGGGGCATTCTACCTCCAAGCTACACCCCAGCCCAATTTTTTATTCTTTATTTTGAAACAGGGTCTCACTAAGTTGCGGAGGGCCTCACTAAGTAGCTGAGGCTGGCCATGAACCTGCGATCCTCCAGTCTCAGCCTCCCAAGTAGTGGGATTACAAGCGTGCGCCACCACGCCTGGCAGACATTAAATTTTAATTATAAATTCAGTAGAAAGTATCACTAACACATTAGACCACAAGGAAAACAGATTTTCAGACTTCAAAGGCAGAGTATATGGTCTTGAACACCGAAGCCTGCAATAAAAAGACAATGAGAAATGATCAGAACATTCAAGAAATGTGGACAACATTAAGAGGCCAAATGTGAAGATGGCATTGAAGAGGAACTTGAGGTACAAGCTAAGGACACAGATAAACCTTTTTAGTGAAATAATATCAAATTTTCCAAGCCTGGAAAATTAGATGGACATCCACATACAGGAAGCATTCAGAACTCCAAAGAGGATAAAAAAAGAACCTCTCTTTGATACATTATAATTAAAATGCTTAACGTAGAGGTCAATAATATAATCTTAAAGCCTCAAGAGAAAAATTTGAGGTCATACTCAGGTAAGCCAATAAGAATTACTCCAGATTTTTCAACACAAATTCTAAACGGAGGACTTAACATGATGTATTCAAAGCCCTGAAAGTAATTTCCAACCAACATTACTATATCCAACAAAGCTATCCTTCAGAATCTAAGGAATAATAAGGCTTCCAAGATAAACATAAAGAATTCATGATTACTAAGCCAGCACCACAGAAAATACTTAAGAGATACTACACACAGAAGCCCGGCGTGGTGGCGAACGCTTGTAATCCCAGTACTTGGGAGGCTGAGACAGGAGGATTGCAGGTTTGTGGCCAGCCTCAGCTACTTTGTGAGGTCCTCTGCAACCTAGACCCTGTTTTAAAAATAAAGGATAAAAAAAATAGGACTGGGGGTGTAGCTTGAAGGTAGAATGCCCCTGGGTTCAACCCCCAGTGCCGCAAAAATAAATAAATAAATAAATAATAAATAAAAAAGATACTACACACAGAAGAAATTAAGAATGAACTTCAGTGCTCAAGAAGGAACAGATCCCATTAGAGTAAGTAAACAAGAATGAAAGCCGAATCAAACGATAGATAAAAATTAAAATGGTACGAAATAAACACTTGTCTATGATAACGTGGAATGTAAGTGGTCTCAGCTTCCCAATTAAAAGACATAGACTGAACTGGGCGTGGGAGGCTAAGACAAGAGGACCACAGGCTCGAGTACAGCCTCAACAACATAGCAAGACTCCCAGCAAATTAGCGATACCCTGTCTCAAAATAAAAAATAAAAAGGTTTGGGGTGGGACTTGGAGGTAGAATGTCCCTGGGTTCAATTCCCCAGTCCCACAAAAAAAAAAAAAGACTTGCAAATTGGATTTAAAAATTCGAATTATATGTTGTTTACGAGAGACTCAACAGGCAATAACGCCACAGGCTGAAGGTGAAAGGATGGAAAAAGATACTCCTTGTTAATCTCATATCCAACAAAGCCAACTTCAAACTTATCAGGAGAGACAAAGAGAGTCTCTTTTATGTACTGATAAAGGGAACAATCCAACAAGATAGAGTAAATATGCTCCAAATATTGGTGCACCTACTTATATAAAACAAACACTACTCCACATTAAGACTCAGACCCCAATACAATAATACTGGGAGTCTTCACACCTCTCACACAGATTGGTCATCCAGACCAAAGGAAAAAATCAGTAAAGAGTCTTTAGACTTAAATAATGTGAGTCAAATGGACATGTATGAAATTTTTCATCCAACAGCCAAATTCTTTTCAGCTTCTTATGGGACCTTCTCCAAAATAGACCACATTCTAGGCCATAAAGCGATTGTTAGCATATACAAAAAGCCGAGACAATCCCTTGCATTTTTAGGCTACAATGTAATGAAATAGAAATTGACAGCAAGAAAAATCATAGGAATTACGTGTAGAGATTCTATGATACACTTTTGAACAAGGACTGAATCATAGAAGAAATAAGAGGACAAATTTTAAAATTCCTCAAGTCAAATGAAAATAGAGATACAACATACCAAAATCTCTGGGACATTCTGAGGATAGTTTTAAGAAGAAATGTTTATAGCATTGAATGGCCATGTTAAAGAAAAATAGAAAGATTCCAAATAACCTCATCATGCATTGCAAGGCACTAGAAAAATGGGAACAAAGTCTAAAGCCAATAAAAAGCAAGAGATAAGATCAGAGCTGACATTAATGAAATAGAGAGTAAAAAGTACAAAGGATCAATGCAACAGAGATGTTTCTTTGAAAAGGTAAGACTGATAAACCCTTTTGCTAATAAAATATTAGCAAAAGATAGAGAAGACTGAAATAAAATTAGAGATGAAACAGGAGATATGATCATGGAGAACTCAGAAATCCAGAAGATCATTGGAGACTTATGTATATGGTATATTTATATGTTACATATTTGGAGTTATTGTAAATAGTTCCCTATTATTTTTTTATATTGTATAATTCCTTTTTTAAAAATTTTATTAGTGCATTGCAATCATACATCTTGAAGGATTTCAGGGTGGTTAATGTATACATGCACTCATCGGTCAGTTAGCCCTCCCCAATTCCCACCCCTTCCCCCTCCCTCCTTCTCATTTTCAGCATAGTAGTTGACTTCCATGAAAAAAAAACCCTGGCACCCTTGATTTCTTGAGAGTCTGGCTGATCTCACTTAGCATGTTGTTCTCCAGTTCCATCCATTATCCTGCAAATGACATAATTCTTCTTTATTGCTAACTAAAACTCCATTGTGTACCACAGTTCCTTTATCCACTCATCTGTTGATGGACATCAAGACTCATCCCATAAGTTAGCTATTGTGAACTGTGCTGCTATAAACATAGGTATGCCCATACTACTACAATTATCTGACTTTAGTTCTTCTGGAAGATACAAGGAGTGGTATAGCTGGGTCATATGGTGGTTCCATTCCTAGCTGAGGGCTCATGCACCCCGCGCCCCCAGAGCTGGGGTGGGTCTCTGGGGTTGGGGACGAGGACTCGCCCTTCCTGAGTCCCCAGCGCTGGGGGTAGGGGATCTCCAGGGGGCGGGGCTGAGGGCTTGCCCGCCTCACATCCCCAGGGGCGGGGTCTATGAGGGCTGAACCAAGGACTCTCCCGCCCTGCTTCTCCAGCACCAGGGGGTCTCCAGAGGCGGAGCCAAGGGCTTACCCGCCCCGTGTCCCGAGCGCTGGGGGGAGGGTTTCTCCAGGGGCAGGGACAAGGGCTCACCCGCCTCGCATCCCCAGCGCCAGGGTGTCTCTGGGAGCGGGGCCAAGGACTCACCCGCCCCGGGTTCCCAGTGCTGGGGGGAGGGGTTCTCTGGGGGCGGGGCCAAGGGCTTACCTGCCCCTTGTCCCCAGCCTGGGGGTCTCCAGGGGCAGGGCTGATGGCTTGCCTGCTCCATGTCCCCAGCGCCGGGGGTCTCCGGGCGCAGGGCCGAAGGTTTACCCGTCCTGCATCCCCAGTGCAGGGGGGGTCTCTGGGGGCGGGGCCGCGGGCTGACCTGCCCGTCCTCTCAGTGCTGGGCCGCTGGGGTGCGGGCCATGTTTCATCTACCTATGTTCTCAGTTCTGAAGCGCTCTAGGATGGTGTTGGGCTGCTCACAGGGGGCTGTGGCTTGTAGGCTCGTGTTCTCAGTGTTGGGCTGCTCCCGTATATGGACACCTCTCCTTTGTCTCTCCTCATCGCACTTGTGGGAGCAGAGGCTCACGGCCCACCCCTTGAAACCATCGTCGTTGTAGGTGCGGGTCTGGATTGACTTGGGCTTCATCATGTTCCGGAGTTGATCGGTTTCAATGGTGGTTTATAGTCGCTGGTTTCACAAGGATCTGATATCTCTTTGCTGTTGGTCTCCGGGAGTTGCAGTGTAGGCGTGGCCCTGCATTCTCATTGCTTTGCTGCTCCAAGGAGCCATGCCATATTCATCCAAGTCCTCAGTGCTGTGGTGTTCTGCGCCAGTGCGAGGCTACTCCAGGGGGGCCATGTTTCACCCGCTCATTTTCTCAGTGTTGGAGTGCTCCTGTGCCAGGCTGCCTCATCTATGTCTCTCCGCATCAGTTCCTTTGCAGCGGCTGAAGTTCATGTCCCACCCTTTGCATTCGCCTCCATTGTAGGTGTGGATTTGGTTCAACTTGGGCTTCATCATGGTCCGATGTCGACTGCTTTCAATGGTGGGCTATAATCACTGGTTTCATAAGAATCAACTGCTTCTTTGCTGGAAGATTCCAGGAGCCACCGTGTTGGCATGGCTCAGCCAAGATGGTGCCTTTGTCACAATCCACTGCACTTTGGCTCTCATTATTTTGTTGAGTTTGGCTGTCCTGCTTTTCTTTTTTTTTTTTTTTTTGTGGTACTGGGGAATGAACCCAGGGGCATTCTACCTCCGAGCTACACCCCCAGCCCTATTTTTCATTCTTTATATTGAAACAGGGTCTCACTAAGTTGCGGAGGGCCTCACTAAATAGCTGAGGCTGGCCGAGAACCCAGATTCTCCGGTCTCAGCCTCCCAAGTATTGGGATTATAAGTGTGCACCACCTCGCCTGGCCCTGCTTTTCTTGTCAAGAAGTAGTCTTCCCGCCGGCTGAGCTCTGACTCTCGGAGTGCTGGTGACACACTGTGACTCGCTTTCCCACCATCTTGGTTCTCCCCTGTAAGGCCTCTTTGGCTCTGGCCAGCTCCTGCTCCTTCTTGCCAACTGGATCCTGAGCTCTGTGGCCGAGAGCACCTCGGCGGCCTTGCCACCCTGCGACTCCTTCAGGTCCTTGGCCAACATCTCCTACATCTGCTTCCTGGAGCCGGGACACCTCTTCCCGCAGGAGCACTGGCTGGCTGCAGTGCCATCTGCTGGAGCCGAGGGTGTCCCGGCCTGGGGCCAATCGCCAGGCCCCGCTGCATCTGCGCACAGCTCTCAGGCTGCGGGCTGGTGGTCACTTGGGCCCCGCCCAGATATATTTTAAAAAATGATTGAAAGACCTCTGGGCGCCAGGTTGCGGGCAGGAGAGGGTACTGGGGAGTGGTGAGCTATTTCCAGGCTCAGTGGCGGCCAGCACTCGGAGCTCTGTGGCCGTGGCCACAGTTGCGCCTTCCTCCTAGTCCTCTTCGTGGGCTCCGAGCCGGGACGCAGCTATCGCTCCAGCCCCGCAGCCCTCCACCCTGCCCTACTTTTCTTGTTAAGAAGCAGTCTTGCCGCTGGCCGAGTTCTGAGTTTCCGAGTGCCGGCAACACGCTTCTTCCCTTTATCTCACCCACCCATGTTCTGTGGATCTGGTTTCGACTTGGATTTCATCATTTTCTGATTTCGACTGCTTTCGATGGTGGACAATAATCGCTGTTTTCACAACAATCAGCTGTTTCTCTGCTGGAGGATTCCGGGGGCTGCGGTGCTGGCGTGGCTCTGCCAAGATGGCGCCTTTGTCTCCGCTCTCCGCTCACCAGGTGAAATGCTTTGCGCTCCCTACCGCCCTCCGCTCTTTCCACTGCCTCGCACTCCGCTGCGCTTTGTCTCCCATTGTTTTGTTGGGTTTTGGCTGCCCTTGTTTTCTTGTCAAGAAGCAGTCTCCCTGCCCACCGACCGAGCTCCTGCCTCTCGCTATCCCACCATGTTGATTCCCCTGCTATGTTTTACGTATCTATTTTTTTATTTCCATGTACTTTTCATCATGTAAATGAATTGGTAATTCATGGGGTTTCTTTAGGATTCAATATATATCTTCTCTCAATTGTCCTATTAAAAATGTTATGAAATATTAAAGGAATTCTAACCACTGGTTGCATGTTTAAGCCTGATAATGCATGTTTAGCTTATTTTTATTTTTTATCATTTTAGTAACACTGATGATGTTACGTTGATTTCTGTGGAAAGTCCTAATTCAACAATTCCAGTTACATCAAATCTAACAGGTATCTTAAGTTGAATAAAATATGATCTATCAAATTAGAAAGCTCGAATAAATATTTGTTAAAATAAAGATTATTTTTTAATAAAATAAAAATGTGTCTACTCTAAAAATGTTCTAATTTATATTTATGATTAATAATACCCAGATAAATAAATGACTTCTTAATATAATTGACATTTCTTTTTAACCTTGTGTTTTACCCGTTTATAGTCGTCATTTATGTGTTTACCCAGTGATCTTGCTGGTTAGAAATTACTTCCACATACATTATTCTTGATTGTCTGGCCTGGCTTCTGTTGGTGGTAGTTATGGTTGGTTGTTTGTCTTTTATCTGTTACATTATCTTATAGCTTATTTTAGACTTAAAGTTTATCATTTATTTATTCATTTATTTATTTTATTTTATTTTATTTTATTTATTTATTTATTTATTTATTTATTTTTTTTTTTTTTTTTTTTTTTTTT
>PVJS01048902.1:0-14872 GCA_004027185.1 Glis glis
GGTTCGCGGCCAGCCTCAGCTCTCTCTCTCTTGCTCTTTCTCTCTCTCCCTGTGCGTGTCTCTCTCTCTACCTAGTGAGGCCGTCTGCAACTTCGTGAGACCCAGTTTCAAAATAAAGTATAAAAACATAGGGCTGGGGGTGTAGCGCAGAGGTAGAACGCCCCTGGATTCAATCCCTGGTACTGCAAAAAAAAAAAAAATCCAGTTCAAATGTGTTTCTGCCTTTTCCTTTTCTTCTTCTCTTCCACCTTCTTCTTCTTCTCTTCCACCTTCTTCTTCTTCTTCTTCTTCTTCTTCTTCTTCTTCTTCTCCTCCTCTTCCTCCTCCTCCTCCTCCTCCTCCTCCTTCTTTTGTAATAGTAAATGGCAATCTATTAAAGAATTATTGTACTGTGTTGCCATTTTCTTTTCTATATTTCTATTTTATACAAATTTAATTCTATATTTCTATTTCTACCAGGTTGACTAGTAGAGAGGCAGAATTACATAATTACTTCTGTGTTCTCAAGTGTCTTAGAATATTAAGTCTCATTTCCTAGGTATTCACTGGGTGATAAATGACTAAGTTACATAATTGATTGTGGACCAACTGAATTAATAAATGAAAGAATGAGTTTGCATTGTTGGTAGTTATATGATTTAGAACAAACTATGGTCAGAGCACAGTTCTATTTCTACTTGAAGAGGAGAGGCTTAACACATATTGTTTTTTGAAGTGACCTTATTTGCCTATCTGTAGAGAATTCTCTTGGATATTTTAAGAGAACAGAGAGATACCAAAGACTTTGTCTTCTTTATCTCCTATACTTCAATTTAAAGAGTGCTCCTATTTTGTAAAGTTCAAGTGTTTTATCATAATTGTGTTGTTATTATTATTAAATAGCATATGTTTAGTACTGTGTTTTAGGCTATGTGTTTTGAAGCCTTTGATTTTGACAATGGCCTATATGATCAGAGTTCTATTAATCTGACAAATGTTAAAAGATGGTTACTAAGTGTTAGAGCTCAGGTCACTTGACCTGGTGGCTTTTAAAACTAGCTCTTTTAAATGATAGCCTCATCAGGTCCCCAGGGTTACTTCAATTCAAAGATGTTGGCTTATGCTAACACTACACAAAACAAAATCAATAGGTGAAGCTTGAATTATAATTTGCTAATTTTCCATGAGATCTGTAACATTAGGGATGGACCAACAGCAATGTCCATCTAACCAGGATTGTTACACTGTAAGCTAGTTACACGGAAGCCCAAATATCAGAAGCATGCTTGCTAATCAGAATCAGATAAAGAGATAATTGGAGTTATAATATGGGCTGTAAAATTAATGGCAGTGGGTTCTGACAGCCTGCCAGGCAGGCCATGTATTAATGTCATTCTTATAGGGCATCGTCTCCCACTGGACAGTGTGAACACTCATTGCCAGTGCTTTACTTTCTCATTCACTTCTATATTTATCCCTACATTAGTGATCTACTCTTCTTATACAGTCTTTCTCTCAGGATAATATCTTCCTCCAGTCTATCCTCACATTTTGGTGGCCAGGAGACACCTTAAGACAGTCAATTTTGCATCTCTCTACTGTGAGCCATTATAACCACATGAGCTGGAATTTATTATAGTTATAATCCAGGAACTGTGCCAAGTATTTTTCTTTTCTTTCTTTTATTTGGAATTTAATTTTTACAGCAACCCTTGGGATAAGTGCTTTTTCTAAATCCCTGTTTTACACATAAACCAAGTCTTAAAGAATTTACATAACCTCATCAGGAGCACAAAGTATTCTACAGAGAAGTCAGGAAAATAACACAGCTCTGGTTGCCCTCAGAGCCTAAGATCTTAACATTTATATAAATTATGAGTGGATTTAGTCACTTAACTTTAGAGTATAAATTTATATCTATTTCTATCTATTTCCATGTTCTTGAGGACATGTCATTGTTGCCACCATGTATCTCTTACTGCCTTTAAAAAAAAAAACAAATTAGGACAACTATGACTTAGGAGAGGAGTTCATTGCCCCAAGTCACTCAGTTAAGGAGTAGCATAGCAGACTTTAGAATGTAGACTTTCTTTACCTCAGCATTTTTGTTTTATTCCATCAAGCTGGTGAAAAGTTTGCCTCTCTATTCATATTAACCAGGAAAAGGGAAGTGTTTTTAATTCTCAATTAGAAAGAGGTTGTTTTTCAGTGGTTGAGATGTATGGAGACTCCACTATCTCAGACTCTTAACCATAGGCACTGTGCAGCCTGTATTTCTCACTTACCTTCGGTACTGACATTTAAGCACTCAAAATCTTTCGTGGGAAAGTTATTGCTTATTGAAGCAACATGTGTTTCCACTGGTGATATCCCCACACAAATTCCACATTCCTTCGCATAGCTGACAGACAGGTTTTTGGTTGACTTTTCTATGCATAACTTATGCAGGAATTAGATTATGATTACTACAAGGCCCAACTCTCTGTAAGTAAATTCTCTCAAATGTTTAAGGTCTGTAGATGATTTCATTGGTAGAAAAATATAAGCAGCCTTGCCTGCTTGCATTTTTTTTTTCACTGAGCTTTCAAATGACAAAATGGTTTGGAAAATAGTTTTGATTTTTTGGACCCAACAGTGGTACTGCAGGAAAAAAAATCCCATTACATAGAGAGTTTGGTGTTTCAGTATTCATTCTAGTAACAGCCACGACATATATAGCTAACATAAACTAGCATCATCACAGCGACATACGCAAGTGATGACTCATTAAATTCCAATTATATATCAGAAATAATTATCTTCCATCTTTATAGCAATCCCTTAGGCAGCTGTCTTGTCAGCTCAGGCTGCTATGCCGAATACCATAAACTGGGTGGCTTAAAAACAATAGAAATTTACTTTTCATAGTTGTGCAGGCTGAAAGTCAGAGACTAAGTTGCCAACATGGTTGGGTCCTGGTTAGGACTCTTCCAGATTGCAGACTGCTAACTTTTCATTGTGCCATTACATGGCAGGAAGAAATCAAGAGAGCTTCCTGGGTACCCTTTTATAAGGGCACTAATCTTATTCACAAGGGCTCTGCCCACATGAACTAATTGCCTCTCATAGGCCCCACCTTCTAATCTCATTAGGATTTAAATATACAATTTTGGGGGGAATACAAACATTCAGTCTGTTGCAGAAGCTATTTTTGTTGTATTTGTCAAGGGAGAAAGGGAAAATAAAAAAGACTGAGCTATAACCTCCCAGAGAAGCTTGCTCAAAATCATAGTTACTATACTAGGCATAGTCCCACAAGGAAAACAAAACTGGGGTAATTTAATACAAGGAATGGATCACAGAGGTAACAAAAGGACAGCGACGGGGAGTGCGGCAGCCCACAGATGAGCAGCATGGGGAGACATCTAGGCTGGAGGGATACAAGGAGGCTGTTATCCCCAGTTACTAAGTGGGAGCTGGGGCTCCACCAGTGCTGACTGTGAGAAGCTGGAGCCAAGTCGGTGTGGCTGTTGCTCCAGATCTTATCCTCAGCAGAGTGTAGGAGGAGGATTTACATTATTAGCTCTAAGGGCAAAGGGACCCAACCAAACATGGGCTAATGGAGGATTATAATTAGTTTGAAGACCTGTGCTCTTTTCAGATCACCATGTTAATTTTATGTATTATAAAATTAGTTATTATGCAATTTGGGGCAAAGGTTTAATGCTCTGGGCCTTTAGCTCCTTTGTTTAAAGAATTTTGGTGAAGCTAATTGGTGACAGATGTGGCCTAGAACTCAGAACTCTTTGAAACTGTCAGTGTAGGGTCTTCTGGCTGCATCGACTTACCAACGTAACCTCAAGGGGACTGAAGTTTTGTATTTTAATTGAAACAATTTCCTTACCATTTTGTCAGTTTCTTGCCTAAGCATTGTCTTATATATGGATAATATATTTGGATGAGTGTGAAAAGAACCTCAACAGCAGCTTGAGAGTTGAAGGATTTATAATGAATGGCTTCTTCATCTTCAAAGACTGGTAGGTCAGCTCCATCAAGAATATACCCCTAAGAAAATGCCTGTGCACTTGGAATCATATTCACAGGAGACTGAGCCATGCAAACAGCACGGTGACATCCTGGCTTATGAGAATGATAAGACCACAAAAACTTCAGTGGCTGGGCAAGCAATCAAAACATGGGGTTGTATTCTAGGACAAGCAAGATCTGGGTCATCTGCTACATGCTGTTTCCAAGAAATCTGCAGGACTACAGCTAATCAGCAGTACTGGGAAGGTTGTGCAGGCAGAGGCAGAACCCAGGTATGTTTTGCTTTTTACAGAAGTCAAGGAGGAACAATCCATCCATGACTTTCTGCCAGCACCAGTTCAAGTGAACCTTTGAACACGAAGTCAGTTCAAATCCTAGGGAACTTGAGGATTTGCAGACTGGAGACCCATCCTGACTCTCTTTAGTCTGTACTAAGGATTTGTTTTTTCACTCAGGGGAGATAACCCACAATAGCTTCTTGACAGGAAACCTGCGAATAATGTAATTACGCAAGAAAACTTGTGTAAACTATACAACAGACCATTGATATTCAAGGAGGAGGGGCTAACGGTTGCTTAGCCTCCATTCCAGTTTGAATCCACAGACTGGTTCCTTTTGCAAGTATACAAGAAAAGTCCACATGTCCCAAGGAGAAAACCAGACTAAGCCTCAAATTAGTCTTCTCCTCTTGGTGGGTGATAGTGGAGAAAGTGGGATACAGAATTTGAAGCACATAGAGGGAGAGAAGAAAACCATACAATTTGCCGGGCATGGTGGTGCACGCTTGTAATCCCAGTACTTTGGGAGGCAGAGACCGGAGGATCCGGGTTCGCGGCCAGCCTCAGCTCTCGCTCTGTCTCTCTCTCTCTCTTTCCCTGTCTCTCTCTCTCTCTCTCTCTCTCTCTCTCTCTCTACCTAGTGAGGCCCTCCGCAACCTCGTGAGACCCGGTTTCAAAATAAAGCTTAAAAAATAGGGCCGGGGGCGTAGCGCGGAGGTAGAACGCCCCTGTGTTCAATCCCCAGTACCGCAAAAAAAAAGAAAACCATACAATTTAGTCATCTCTGGTGAGTTATTAATGCATCAGTACATAGGAAAGATAGGACATTGATGGGATATGATAATCCAAAAGGAGATAAGAATGAACAATGTGCTGCATCTATTTAAGTGTCTATCAGCAATATTCATTGCCATAGATGCATATCTAATAAATAATCTGTCAAAAGCCTTGTGATCATTTGCTTCTGATACAGTTTACCATGATAACACAGTATCTCATCCTATGACACTTCTTTTGTTCAGGATATGTATTTAGGAAGATTCGGCCTGAGACATTTTGGAGATTTTTTTTTTTCTTTTGGTGGTACTGGGGATTGAACTCCGGGGTATTCTACCTCTGAGCTTCACTCTTAACCCTTTCTAAATTTTTGTTTTGTTTTGAAACAGGGTCTCACTAGGTTGCTGAGAGTCTTACTACATTGCTGAGGCTGGCCTCAAGTGTGCAGTCCTCTTGGCTCAGCCTTTCAAATACTAGGATTACAGACATGCACCACCAAGCTCGTCTCATTTTGGAGATTTTGATTCTGCAATAGGTAAAGGGATAGGAAGTGTCTGTTTATTGAAGCATCTCTGCATATCTATGGCCAAGGATTCTCTTCTTACTATGGTATTTAGTTTTCTTTATAGGGCCTCAAATAGGCCATATACATTTTCTGCCTCCACTTAAAGGAAAATTGGACTAAAAGATGACTAGATCTTGAGGACAGCATTAATATCAATGTACTTTATAGTCCATTTCCTCTCTATAGCTCTCTTTCCAATTTTTATTTGATGCCAGATGCATAAATTATGGACAATCTATTTGGAACACTTAGTACTAAGGGAGTTGAAAAAAAAAACAATCTTGGAACAGTGTTATATAAGACAGAAAAAATCACTGATTCATCAAGGGAGGAATAGTGTTATTACCATATTAAAATAATTTAATTTCATTTAATATTTCTGTTTTTAAATATTTATTAGATTGCTTACCTAAAAATGTATGGACTCTTGAAATCCATGTTGCTTTATGCCTTGGATTTCCTAAAATATGAAACAGTTTTGTTTCTAGAATGAGAGAACCCTAAAAGACCTTGGAAATGCAATTCGATTCCATCCTTTTCTGGTAAGGTGAAGGGTGTAGCTTTCTGCAAAGTTATTCAGGAGTTTGGAGTCAAAAGGATTTCCACATATCCATGAGTTTTGAAATGTTGCTCCAGTGATGAGACCTACAATATTCAGAAAGATTAGTATGAAAGAATAGGAACTAGTCATTATACTAGAATATGAGAAAAATTGGATAAGTCCTGAGAGGCAGTGTTTGGTGGTGAATACAAATGCTTACTATGCAGAGGGAAAAACTGGCCAGTCAGAATGCAGAAGGTATTACCAAGATGCTACCAGGTCCAGCCTCCCATCTCCACTATGGGCTGGAATACTGCCTGATTGGCTTCATCTTCTTTCAGGGATGTCTTTAAACTCTTCCTTTTGATCTTCAATGTTTCTGACTGCTGACTTCACAGAGCCCAGTTGTAAAATCCTGAGGAGAGATTCCCTTCAGTTGATAATATGGTCAAGGTCAAAAAGTTTAAACAAAGCTACTCATCTCATCCCTAGTATCCACAGGCAGTTACTGTTCAGTAGGCAGTTATCTTCTTCCTAGACTAACCACACCTTCTTTTTTACATATGGCCTGTGAAGAACTCTGCAATATACTATATAATATAATATAGGGAGAAGCATTTCCATTTGGAGACAACAGATAGAGCTGATGTTTAGAAGTCCTGAGCATCTAGAATAATGGTCAACCCTTGGTCCTTTCTAATCTTAACTAGGCATTCAGGCAGATGAATTGAATAACTCATTTATTATCCTGCCTATTGAGCCTCTGTAATCCTATATTGATCACTGGCCAACAAATAATGCTTCTCTCTTCCCTTCTGCTAAGGCAACGGCTCTGTTTATATTTCCAAATAGGGATGATCCTTCAGCTATCCATCAGCTGAAAACCGAACATGAAGTTCACCTAAAAGCAAAACAGGCAGTTAGCTAGGCAATTGCTTCATTTTCAAAAATTCTACATTAAATTCAAATGTTATTTGAGGTTCACTGCCATTCAGATTAAATTGACATTTAGAAAGAAAATATGCATTCTTTCCTAACCTTTAGAAATAACATAGGATTTAGACATTTCAATCTTGTTCCTTTCTCCTTTACTTGTATTTCTTATTCGTTTATTCAGCACCCAAACAATTATTTCTTAACCTTTGATAGAAAGTGATGAGCTAGTCCAAGAGCAGCAAGTATTAGAGTTCAGTATTGCAACAGAGCTACAGAGAGCACTTGATCTCATTTCCTCTGTAATTTTATTTCTCTTTGTTTTTGCAAATCAATTAAAATGGGGAAAAACTGGAGTTTTTTTTTTCTCCTCCTCCTCCTCCTCCTCCTCCTCCTTCTCCTTCTTATTTGTTTTTTTTTTAATTTTTGGAGGGTGAAATTCAGAATGTTCTTAGACCAGACAAAAAACATTTTCTAAATAAACACAAATGCAGCAGATATTTTTAACACATACACAGTATTATCATATTACTCTCCCCAGTCGTTAGCCAAGGATAAAAACAAAGCCAACTCCTTTTACTTGAAATGTTAGCAGTGGATCATAATACTTTCTATTTAAAAAGGTAAGGCTGCAAAATTAACGGTGAAGAGTGTTAGCCAAGTATTTCTTGAAGAATGAGCATGGAGCAATGACAGGGTCAGCAGTCAGGCCTCGTGGAAAGTTCATTCATGGATTATTCATGCACAAGAAGGAGAGCATTGCCATTTGATGGCCAGCGGAATTATAAGGAGAAAGGGGGGTTTGCTCTTTAAGAGTCAGTAATATGGTAACTGTGCAGCTATAGACTGAGACAGACATGTAATGACAAAAAGTCATTTTAAAATGACTTTAAAGCATAAGGGCATATGATTTAATACCATAATTTATAAGCAGTGGAGTAGAGGGATGTGGAAGTTTTCCAGAGGACTTCCTATAGACCTGTTTCTTTGAACACATGCATGAACAGAAGATGGTCAGATCGACAAAATACTAGAGTAAAAAGTAGAAGATCGGATTACCTGGGTTACAAACCTTATCCTGTTATTGACTGAGTGTGAGCCCTTGAACAAATTGTGTGTTTAAAACATGGCTATTTCCAGTACTTAGATATTGGTTTCTATTACTATTTTCCAATGAAAGAACCTATTTTTTGTTTGTTTTGTTTTTGTTTTTGTTTTGAGAAAGGGCTGATACTGAGGTTGGGACAGTAGATATACAAGATGAGCTTGAAGCATCTTATAGTACCACAGAGATAGGAAGTCCTCAAAAACAAAAACAAAAAAGAAAAACAAAACAAAAAACTGATGGATATAAGTTTCAAAGTGACATAGAAACCAACCAAAAGAGCACCCAGTTACTGAAGCTGAAACAATTTTAGCAAAAAAAAAAAAAAAACAGAAAAAAATTAGCATTGTACTTTAACCCACATTAAAAAGTAAATATTCACATGCCCATGTGTCAGGGACCAGCTGTGGTTGCAGGGGCAGTTTGGGGCAGTGAGATCCCTAGAGAGAAGAAAGCACTTGGAGTCACCATCCGGAGAACGGCAGCAGCTTTATTCTACAGACCCATTCCTTATATAGGGTTCTGGACAAAACGGTGCATGTCCACACCAGCATGGACATGTGCAGGGGTGCTGCATTTTGCCCGGTCATGCTTATATATCTAAGTGCACATCTGTGGCTGCACAGGATGAATGGATCATGTTCTTACTGTTGGCCTGTACTTCCTCTGGGCCCCACACTCTGCCCCCTACACAGTGGTGGTACATGACTTGACCCAGAGAGCACTGCAATGGGCCCAAAGACCACCACAACAATAGAGGGTATAACAGGTGACTTTTAGTCCTCCAATCACACAGGCGAGGATAGTCAGTACCCATCTCCAGGAGGAGCTCCCTGAGCTCCACCAGGCTGTAAGGGGTCCTCCTCTAGGGACTGAATAGCCTGGATCTCCATATCCATCTCTGCTAAGGCTTGTAGTACCTGCTGCTGGTGGTCTGGAATGTATGCGCAGCATTCTACAGGGAGAAGAGCACATGTTCCACCTTGGGCAGCAGTGAGCATATCTAACGGCATTCTATTCTGCAAAACCACTTTCTGTATCTGGGTAGTTTCATCCATTAAAAGGGAAAGAGCCTGACATATGCGTTTAAAGCTTCAGTAACATGTCTGGCTAAGGCTTCCACCTGTCGCTCTACATCTATAGTACGACCCCCTGGAATAAGTAAGGCTAACAGGCAGAATCACCACAGGACTATCTGCTCACAGTGCCAATGATGATATATGGGACCCCAATTGTTAGGTTTATGGGGAAGAGTCAGGAATATTCTTCCCTGTATGGACAGCCTTCCCCTGGTACACCTTCCTGTCCAATGGGCAGGGAGTTACAGTTACTGCCAGCCATAATTCCACAAACCCAGAGATAACCATTTGGGAAGAAATCAGTGGGCTTGGTCCCTGTTGGTTTCTGCTCATTCCACCACTGTTTCAATTCCAGTAAATTGAGTGACATTCTGACATAGTTCTTGGGGCAACCATCATCAATTTTATTGGTTACAGACCAGTTCACCTGTTCTATACAAAAAGGTGCTATGCTTGCAAGCTCTACATGTTTCCCTGTTAACCAGCCCCACCCATTTACTATAGCATATTCCAACAAGGGATAGAGGGACATTATTACAGTCTCAGTGCAACAATTCCTCTATTATAAGGTGTCTCTCATCCCATTCTGGGCTGCTGTGGTTCAAGGGTCATAAGGTAGACCAGTTGTCTGCAGTAGCAGGGGCTATTTGCCATGGAAGACCTTCAGCTACCTCCACTGGTAACTTGGTCAAAACCCAGCAATTGGAAGTGTTGTGCAGTCTTGCAAAGCTGTGTGCCCTGGAAAGCAGGCTCTTACCTGCTGTTAACCTACAAGGTAAGACAGGGCAGAGAAAGAGACCATCATAGGTAAGTCCTTCCCTTCCGGGAGGACGCAGGCAACATGCTCATCTTGCAAGAGAATAGTGGCTGGAATGAAGGTCCCCCCAGGGTGATGATACCACACCAAAGCAGCCTGGGTAGGAGGAAAGAAATTGGGAACATCCTCCACAGAATACACAGGAATAGGCCATAGTCTCATGATCTGTGTGCCTTTCAAAACCATGCCTTCTGCCCTTGGGGGAAGCGTGACCTGTACTGGGCAGGCTCAGGCAGCTATTGAAGGGTCCAGTTGTAACTGGGCCTTCTGCCCCAGGCCCCATGGCTCCAGGAATGCAACCCATTGTTTCTGCACAGGCCAGGGCCACTCCCAGACATCTTCACACCCTGGAGCCAAGTACTGGTCTCATACCAAAAAGTTTCTGTGGCAGGATATAAAGCCACAGTCACCCACATGGGTAGCTGTTCATGACAGGAGCCATCGGTGTACCAAACTTCCATGGGTATTGGGGCTTCCTTTTCCTCAAAGGGACTTGCAGCATCTCCATCTTCCATGGGCTTCGAGGGAGCAGTTGCTCATAAATGTACTGGCTCCAGCAGAGTATGTCGCTATTCAGACAAAGGCCCTCTTGGTGGCAGTAAATGTGGTTTCCATTTCAGGGGTCCAAACCCAAGTTGCCCCCGTATGGACGCGATGGTGTAAAAGACATGTAAGCATAGCTAAGTGGGGTATAAACATTTGCCAAATCCCCAAAGACCCAGATACATCTGTAACTGATAATTTCCAGTCAAGGATAGGCTTGTATCTTGTCTATTACTGTTTTTGGTATCACCTCTGTCTTATCTGACCAGACAACTCTCAAGAATTTGACAGAATACCCAGGTCCCTGGACCTTATCCTCATTGACAGCCCACCCCCATTCCTAGAAAGTGACTTGCAGCTGCTCCTAACTCTGCAAGAAAACCAGAGGTTAACATAATATCATCGATATAATGGAACAACCGTACAGCCTTAGGCTTCCACCAGGAAGCTAAATCCTGTGACACTAGACCGTGATACAAGGTGGGACTATGCAGGTATTCCTGGGGAAATACCAGAAAGGTCCATTGCTGCCCTTTCCAGGTAAAAGCAAATTGTTCTTGGCTTTCTGGTCTAATGTCAATGAAGAAAAAGGCATTTGCCAAGTCTACAGTATAATGGAACTGTCCCAGCTTATGGGACAGAAGATCCATCAGTTCTGAAATGTTGGCTACCTCTGCATGCAAGGGTAGTATCACTTTGTTTAGCTCCTGGTAGTCTACTGACATGCACCAGGAACCACCAGATTTTTGTACTGGCCATACAGGAGAGTTGAATGGACTATAAGTTGGGTGGATTACACTTGCCTCTTCTAGTTTCAGTATTGTTTGTCCAATTTCCTCATGCCTCCTGGTAACTTGTACTGCCATACATTCACAATCCTCATAGCTTGGGAGTTGTAAAGGAGCATGATGGGGATATTCTCTAGTGGCGATCTTTACCACACGCACCCATAACCAGAATTCTCTAATAGTTGTCTGCACAGTCAATCCCTGCAATACATCCACCCCCAGGATGTACTGAGGTATGGGGAATATATACACATCATACTGCTTAAAAGGCAGCCATCTAATTCCCAAAATCACTGGGGCATATAGAACCACAATGAGACAGCCCCCATAATCCTCTATGGCAGCTTTAGATCTGTTAAATTTGTCCAGGTTGCCAAAGAGGGGGGTGCTGTCTGCTCCCAGTATCAACTAGTGCCAGGATGCATTACACATTGTGGAGGGACCAGTGAATAATCAATTCCACATGCAGCCTCAAGTCAGCCAGTTCCCCTGCTAACTGGTTACCCCGACTGAATCCTTACTCTTGGAGAAAGTCAGCCACAGGTATCTCTTTGGCTATTCCCTCAGCCTTTCTTGGAGTAAATGGGGTGTACCTTTGGTTCAGGTGAAGTTACCTCTAGAGCGCCAAGAGTACTTCATTGGGTTGGTAGTCATCTATCTTCTCTGCCAATCCAACCACTAATAGGTCAAACCATGTCTGCCTGCATCTGACCTTTACAAACCCTTCATCTCCTGACTTATTTTTCTGTGACTTGGGGACCCAATCTGGTTAAGAGCCCTTTCCCTTTCTTACAGCTCGAACTTGGACCGCACATCCCTGCCTGCACACTTCCATGTCTCCCAGCCCGGCCAAGGTGGCCATCACTGTACACACTAGCTGATCAACATAAGGAGCCAGGAGGGCAGCCATGGTGCTGAAAGTACCTTAAGGACCAACCACCAAGATCAGATACTTCATATGGGCCATACATGGCTCAATAAACATTATATTCAGCCGGGCGTGGTGGCTTACTCTTTTAATCCCAGTACTTTGGGAGGCGGAGACTGGAGGATCCGGGTTCGCGGCCAGCCTCAGCTCTCTCTCTCTCTCTCTCTCTCTCCCTGTCTCTCTCTCTCTCTCTCCTTGGTGAGGCCTTCCGCAACTTCGTGAGACCCGGTTTCAAAATAAAGTATAAAAAATAGGGCCGCGGGCATAGCGCGGAGGTGGAACGCCCCTGCGTTCAATCCCCGGTACCGCAAAAAAAAAAACATTATATTTAATATGAATTTTTCTTCTTTTAATTTTTTCCATAGGAGGAAAATGCTATATTAGTGCATATGAACATCTGGACAACTTTTCCTTATCTATGGATACTTTTTCTAAATCATATTAATTTTTAAGACCACCAATGCTGAGAATGTATACACATTTCACCTCCAAATATCCATGTTGTGTTTTATCTTGTAAATGAAATATTAATAGATATAATTTAAAGTTTAAATTATAAGTTGAATATTCAATATCTGTGTGGCCTTTGGCAAGTTACTTCTCTGCCCCTAAGTTCTCTCCCGTGCAACATAAGAATTGTTTTAATAATTATCTAAAGGGCTGTTATGAAAATGGAATAAGATAATATGGGAAAGTCCTTGAAACAAGACATCATTCATAGTAAATAATAAATGATGGCTATTGTAACCATAATGATATTAGTTAAAATAAATCTGAAATTCCCTGTTTTGTCTGTTAGTCTCTTTATCTTTTTTTTTTTCTTTTTTTGGTACTCAAGGTTGAACAAAGGAACATTCTGCCACTGAGCTACTACACCCCAGCCCTTTTTTTATTTTTATTTTAGAACATAGTCTTGCTAAGTTACCATGTGCTGGTCTCAAACATTCCATCCTCCTGTCTCAGCCTCCCAAGTCTAGGATTACAGGTGTGTGCCACTGTGCTCACACCTATTTTCTTTATCTCACTTTCTCAGTTTCATCTTCAGATGCAACCACTATTATAAATTTGATGTAAATGTTTCTAGACTGCGTTATATCTTTCTTACACATTCATATAATTGGTAAGCATGATAAAATATAGTAATTAATACATTGTTTCATTTGTGTTTACTATCCACATTTTACCTCACATAATTTGTATCTATTACCCATTATCTTATTTCTATATTAATGTCTTCTTATTAAATTTGGACATGTCTTTATAGCAATATTAACTATTTTCCATGTTTAAATATTTTTCCTAAAATGTTATTGCCCTTATTTTTCTTTAGTTTACTAGTTTTCATTTAAAGAAGATTTAATGTTCTGTATTAAAGTCTAAAATCTTTCTTTCTGAGACTTCTCTCTTGATTCAAATATTTTTTTATTTTTTATAGTTTTGGTAAATATTTCATTCTACATTCTACTATCATTTTTATCATTTTTTGAAAATTAATGTTTTAATTATTCTGGATATTATAATGGTTTGGTATAGGATGTAAAAGCAAATCTCATAATTTACTGAACATATTTCTATGTAGTTATTAATTTTGTTAGTTTGTATATAAATAGTCAACCCAAATTTCAGTGAGTCTTCCCAATTTCCCAGAAACAAGTTTGCATTTTATGCACATTACACCTGTAGGAAATGGAAAATTTCTTGATAATTATAATTCTGAAATTAACTTTAATTTTCATATTGGTTTTATTGTTGTTTATGCCTAACTAGATCTTAGGGCAAACATTACAGTTGAACTTCCAGTCATTTTGTTTCTCATAATAAAAAAATAAGGAATTATTTCTTTAAGTATAAGCATGCAATACTGCATGATCCTCATTAATTATCCTTGTTATTTTATCATCAAAAGTTTGTTTTGGAGGGATAATACTGGATAAGTAATTCCCAAAATTCTCTTAAACTTTGAACTGGTGATAAAAAAGAAAAAAAAATGATCCCAAATATTGTTCTCCTGGGACCCAATCACTACTCTCATCGACAGATTTAGTAAGTAGCTATATGCAGGATTTTATCTTGAATCCAATTAAGAAACTTTATATAAATGTAAAATTAATCCACAGTCTTTTGTTTCCTCCTTCAAGTCATTAAATGAAGAGAGATATCAAAACTTAGAAATTAGGGCTCAAATATATTCTTAAAAAAATTAGGCTCGGCGTGGTGGCGCACGCCTGTAATCCCAGCGCTTGGGAGGCTGAGACAGGAGGATCGCGGCCAGCCTCGTCGAGACTCTCAGCAACTTAGTGAGACCCTGTTTTTGAGAGAAGAAGCAAAATGGCGACGGAGTAGGAGCCCCCGAACGAGCCTGTCTCAAAACTGTCTCAGAATCACATCAGGGACTCAGAAATAAACAACATCGCACAGACACAAAAGACCCAAAACCCTAAATCCAGTAACCCAAGTACGAATACGCAGACACAGAGGCTACCAGCTCCAGAATTCCTCAGAAAGCTGCAAGC
>PVJS01048903.1:0-14874 GCA_004027185.1 Glis glis
AATACTCCTCAATCTATTCCGTGAAATAGAAAGAAATGGGACACTCCCAAACACATTCTATGAAGCCAACATCACACTAATACCAAAACCAAACAAAGACAGCTCAAGAAAAGAAAACTACAGACCTATATCGTTGATGAACTTTGATGCAAAACTTCTGAACTGGGTCTTGAAGGATGAAATAAAGTGTTTCAAGTGGACAAGGCACTCCACACAAGAGGAGCAGCATCAGGAGAATGCTGTGTTTTTCAATACTCTGCACCTTTTCCTACGATCAACTTAGGGTTTGGCACCACTCAAATCATATTCTTCAATTTTAGTGGATTGGGATATTCAAAGGAATAATTAGAGCAGAGAATGCTCTGCTATAATTTCCCTTCTGAGTACAAAAATCCAAACAGCTCAAACAAGGTTTCATATGCATACATAGGTTTTCAGTCTTAATAGCAAAATAGAATCTCAACAAGGCTTCTCAAATGTAATCTTGTTCCAAGGTTTTCTATAATACCAGAAATAGTATTAATCTTTAGCAACTTGAATAAGCCTTCATTCTTAAGTTTAGAAGGGAAAAGGCTAAAAATCTGGAATGATTTATCAACAATAATAGTGTCAGTTTTGGATCTTTCTATTGTCAATGGACTGGGGTATATTAGTTTAACCAGAGTGCCTAAGAAAAGACCAATACTCTACAGATAAACGAAAATAGATAAGTAGCACATTTGTGAAATGTTTGTTTTTCTTTCCCTCCCTCCCTCCCTTCCCCCCTCCCTTCCTTCCTTCTTTCCTTCTTTTTTCCTTCCTTTGGACTGAGGATTGAACGCAGAGGCATTCTACCTCTATACTATACCCCCAGCCTCATGACTCTGTTGCCCCCAGTGATTATGTTGATATAACTGCTGAGTGCATGTGTTTGGTGTTATATTACATTTTATTCCTCTGCTAAATTTAATTTTTGCTGAGGGTCTCACTAAGTTGCTGAGGTTGGCTCTGAACCTGCAAGTCTCCTGTCTCAGACTCCCAAGTACTGGGATTATAGGTGTGCACCACTGTGCCTGGCTAGAATGTTTTCTATAAGTACTATACCAGGCACATTATCTACTATATACATTTTAAGTATTACAAGTCCAAGAGGACAATAGTACAAATGTCAGTGTATGATGAAGTTGAGGCATGCTGAAATGATCAAAGTCATATAAAGAGCACAGGGTAGATCTACAATCTCAGCCAAAAATTTATATCCTTTACCCATTCTGTTATGGTGCTGTTATAATATCTCTAAATAGTTTGCACTTTAACCCATCTATGCCAATTAATTACAGAATTTTATTCCATCAGCTTCTAACTGTGTAATCCAAGCATCAAACAGTTCAAATACCCAATAGTCCAAGGCACATGAATGAACTCACAATTCTATACACATATGACTTTATAAAAACGGAAACACAGCGGTGCCTAAGCTAAGAGGGCCCCTGGATCCTTCCCTACTAATCAGAATTGGGCTAATATTCCTAGCCTCTGTTATCGCATAAATCCATCTTCAAGCCAGTGTGCCATGTGGATTAAGTATGTGGGATTTCAATTCAGAATAACTGAGGTCAGCATTTTGATTCTGGTACTAACAATAATTTAGGAGAATAACTTGATATTTATTTAGTACTGGGGATTGAACCCAGGAACGTTCTACCTCCAAGCTACATCCCAACCCTGTTTTGTTTTGTTTTGAAGCCGGGTCATGTTAGGTTGCTGAGATTCTCACTAAGTTGCTGATGCTGTCCTGGAACCTATGATACTCCTGTCTCAGACTCCCAAGTGCTGGGATTACATGTAAGCACCACCATGACCAGCTTAGTTTGATATTTATTAACCTCAATCCCCAAATGAGAAAATGGGAATGTTAGCTACACCTACCACCAAATTATGGGTTTTTCATTTAGCTCCCTTGGGAAATATTTAGTAATGTTTCTAGTGCATGATTTATCACGTACTGGAAATGATTTGATGATAAAGATACTAATAGTTAATATAAGTACAATATTAACTGTATGGGAGCTGTGTTACCATGTTAATTACATGGTACTTATAAGTAATATGATACATATATATATGTATATATATATATATGTATATATATATATATTTTTTTTTTGCGGTACTGGGGATTGAACCCAGGGGCGTTCTACCTCCGAGCTACACCCCCTGCCCTATTTTTTATACTTTATCTTGAAACCAGGTCTCACAAAGTTGCAGAGGGCCTCACTAAGTAGCTGAGGCTGGCCACGAACCCGGATCCTCTGGTCTCTGCCTCCCAAGTACTGGGGTTACAAGCGTGCACCACCACACCTGGCGATACTTATATTAACTATTAGTATCTTCATTATCAAATCATCTTTTTATGATTATGTGTTATTTCATTCACCTCCAATGACTCTTGGGTCCAGGAAAAAATAATCAATATAAAGAAAGACTGACAACAGATTAATCTGAGGATCACCTCACAGAAAGTTAAAATGTACATTTATAAAATATTCTTATTAGATGAAAGCAAAGCTTATTTTTCTGATTGAGTTCAGCAGATTGTTTTGCATGCCAAAAAATTAAGGAGTATGAGACAGGCAAAAATAATATTGAAGAGAAAAATGAAAAGAAGCCAGGCGTGGTGGCGCACGCTTGTAATCCCAGTACTTTGGAAGGCGGAGACTGGGGGATCAGGGTTTGTGGCCAGCCTCAGCTCTCTCTCTCTCTCTCTCTGTCTCTCTCTCTCTCCTTAGTGAGGCCCTCCGCAACTTTGTGAGACCCGGTTTCAAAATAAAGTATAAAAAAAAAGGGCCGGGGTGTAGCATGAAGGTAGAATGCCCCTGGGTTCAATCCCCGGTACCACAAAAAGAAAAGAAAAATTGTAAGTATATAGGAAAAAGATGGTATTTTCTTCTAGATTCTGTTCCTCTTTAGATCATGCTAATTACTTGAGATGGATCACTTTAGGGAAACTGATACACCATCAACAACTCAGCTTTCTTGTATAATTAGTTCTTATTTGCCTTTTTAATCCTTTAATCTAATCATCACTCCACTTCCCCCTAGTTCAGTTAGGAAGGAAGAGACATAAATTGAAAACAAATGTATCTTTTTGAACACTAACTTTCCCTGGAAAATATGAAAGTAGAAAATAACAAGACATTTACAAACAATTGTTTTATTGGTTTGTACTTACTGGGGTACTTCCTTGAGATATTTTGTCAGTGATTCTAAAGGATTTTAGTAAACCATAAAACAGCTTGTTTAGAATTGTTTTTGTGTCAAAAAAAGGAAATGAGCAATCTTTAAGTAGAAAGGGGTTTTTGATAACTCAGCTCCCTGGAAGAATCAATAGCGGATCATAACTTTTTACCCCCTGTTGAAATAGTGTGGTTTAAAATATAAAGATTCTATTCTTCCTTGGGAAAAACCAATGTTTAAATTTTCCACCTGACATGTTATAGTGTTATATTTCATGTCAGGTTGTTTCAACCATGGCAAATGATAGGAAGCCTCAGTGATACCATGATACAAATTCTGCAGCTCACATTGAGTTATCTTAGTGAGACATATCAGCTCAAAAACATACATGGGAAAGATGCGCCATTCTGAAAACCAGAGATAATGCCCATGGGTCCCAGAGATAGTGATGCACATCATTTATTTCTGATCCAGGGACAAGGTAACAAAGCAAGATAGTAGCAGTATTTATTCAGCTTAATAAAATTAAAACAACAAAAAGATTTGTTTTATCTCAGTGGGAAGATAAACATAAAAAGAACCAAGTACAAGAAATTTAATATAAACAGTTATAAAAATGACATAAATGAGTTCTAAAAATTATCTCATACCTACTGAGTGCCAGGTTCTTTTTTAATATATGATTTGATTTAATAATCACAGTTTTTAATTTAAGCAATATTATTTTCACTTTTTTTCCAAAAAGAAAGTAAGATTCAACACATTTAACTAATTTGCCCATCATGATGTTATTTTCCATCTAAGCACCATAGAATTTCTTCCAATTTTTTCTTTGGTTAGTGGTGAATCAAGAGCCAGATAATATTAGTTTTTCTGTTATCACAAAGACTACCATATTTCATACCTTCATTACCTTCAGCTTAAAGTTTTACAGTGATTTTTAAGTGATTTTCTCAAATTTATTTCTCCTCTTAAAGCTTTTCATACACTACAGCAAAGCTTTTGTTATCTTTAAGTATAGCACTAATTATTCCCATCTGTCTTTGAAAATTTTTCATTGGAAGATGGAATTATTTCCAGTTTTAGATGACATCTGAGTACCCAAGAATTGCTAGCTCATCCTCTCCCAATTTTCCACTGAAATAATTAAATTAAAAAGCCCATAGAAATCTCCAGCCTCTTGATCTAAGCAGCCAAAGAACTGTGAGAGGATTCCAAAAATAGAGTAAAAACAAGCGAAATAGCTTATCTCTAAAATAACCCACAGCATCCCAGGATAAAGGTAGTGTTAGGTAGTGTTAGTAAACACTAGAGATTCTGTCATAAACATAATTATTTTTTTTAGTGTGTGTGTGTGTGTGTGTGTGTGTGTGTGTGTGTGTGTGGCCGTGGGGATTGAACCCAGTGATGTTCAACCTCTGAGCTATACCTCCAGCCTTTTATATTTTTGGTATTGAAACAGGGTCTCCATAGGTTGCTGAGAGTCTCGCTAAGTTGCTGAAACTGGTTTTGAACCTGTGATCTTCCTGTCTCAGCCTCCCAAGTACTGGGATTACAGGGTGTGCCACCACACCAGTGAATGCCAAAGTTCTTTAAACAGTGGGGAGAACCAGATAAAAGAAAAGGGCCAAATACAGGGTTCAATTCATGGCAGGGTTAAGGTAGTGGCTAGAAAAATAAGTTCAGAAAGAACTCCTGGAGTATTCATATATAAAAATTGACTAAACTATTAAAATGGCATGTGGGTGCATAACATGATGCAAGTCAAATCTGTACAGGTCAGAAGGGGAAAAACAAAACAGTATTTAACATTAAATTTACTTATTACTCAAATATGTCAGGACATTACAAGAACTGGAGCTAGATTGAGAAATTGAAAGCCCATGTTTGCTAGGCAACATATCACAGAACTCTGCCATCCAGACATTTAGGGGGTGCCTCGATTCAGACATTATGTATTTATCAACTCTGCAATCCTTCTTCTACCACTGCATACAATTTTCAGCTACAACAAGCTAAGAATGCTTCTTTTCTTATCCATAAGCAGATCTCAATTGCTACATTGACTCTCCGACTAGAACATCCAGAAAACAGTTGGCGAGGAAGTCACAGCTACAGAATTGGCTGCAGAGAGAGGATTTGGCAGGAAGGCTCTGGGTAGGCATGCAGGCAGGAGATTACTGTTGTTAGGTATGCGCTAGCTGCCAGCTGGGCTGGAGACCTGACATTGGGGTAAGGCTCTCTCTCTTCAGTCTGGCAGATCTACAGTATATAAAAACATGTACTGTGATGGGAAGTGGGTTCAGAGGTATTTACAATAACCTACTTCCAGCTGTGGAACTACAAGGGAATTCCACATAACAGGATGTTTGGCAAATTCCAACTAGTAAGCCTCTTATCATTCATGTGGCCCAAATGAAAGTAAAATACAATAAATAAATTAATCGGTCTATCTTTATGTCTTTTTAGAAATATATTGGAGTGCAATAGAAACATATAGTGCTTAAACACCAAAAGATAATTACTATAAACCCCATACAGTCGTCCATTGGAATCTACAAGGGACTGGTTGGTTCCAGGACCTATGTAGATACCAAAATTCAAGCGTGTTCGAGTCCCTTATGTAAAACAGTGTAGTATTTGAATACAATCTGTGCATATCTTTCTGTATACTTTAAATCCTCTCTCGATTACTTATTATACCTAAAGCAACTAAAATGTCATGTAAATAGTTGTTCTGTATTATTTCAGGAATAATGACAAAGGAAAAGGTCTACACATGTTGAGTGCAGACATAGTTTTTATTTGGAATAGTGTATTTGACACCCAAAGTTGATTGAATGTGCAAATGTGGAACTCAAGGATAAGAATGGATGACTATAACTTAACATTGTTCTTTCTTATCCATAATCAGATCTCAGGAAAAATAGGAAGCTATTTTTACAGGTTAGTTAATAGGATAAGATATGACTTTAAAAGATATGACTTTTAAGTCACATCATATCCTAAAAGAGACCCTAATTTTTTTTTGTTGTTTTGTTTTGTTTTGTTTTGTTTTTGTAGTACCGGGGATTGAACGCCGGGGTGTTCTACCTCCGCGCTACACCCCCGGCCCTATTTTTTATACTTTATTTTGAAACCGGGTCTCACGAAGTTGCAGAGGGCCTCACTAAGGAGAGAGAGAGAGAGAGAGAGAGAGAGAGAGAGAGGGAGGGAGGGACAGGGAGAGAGATTGGGAGAGAGAGAGCTGAGGCTGGACCTGGACGCAAACCCGGATCCTCCAGTCTCCGCCTCCCAAAGTACTGGGATTACAAGTGTGCGCCACCACGCCCGGCGAGACCCTAATTTTTTAAAGAAAGAAGTACACAAAAATACAGGCAGTGTGAGTCCAACTCTGTCAATGTCAACATGTGTGTTGGTGGGGAGGGAGTAGTATATACTTGTGTGTAACCGGAAGGAAATATTGCAATGTACAATTACTATCACTATGTAATTGCCTCTGGATGACTTTCATGTTCTTACATATTTTCCATGTTTTCGCATTTTCTACAGTGTTATATTTTATTATAAAAATGTAATGATTAAAAAATAAATAAAGGCTAGAGATACTGCTCAGTGGTAGAGTGCTTGCCTAGTGTGGGTGACACCCTGGCTTTGATCCCCAGTATTGCAAAAATGAATGAATGAATGAATGAATAAAATAGAGCAAGCATGCATCATGTCTTCATCTGCTGGCCAACCATGCTGCACGCACTCAAGGCCTTCCATATTGTGCCTCTAATTATCATTATGGTCTTACCTTCATTACTGTCTTCCAAGAATGCCAAACTGAACTTCTCACTTCAAATATACAGAAAGGAATATACATACACACACACACACACACACACACACACACACATAATTTCATGTGACTTTCAATCAGACAAATTGACATTCAGCATTTAACAAAAACAGGCCTCTGTTTCCATATACATGATTGGCATGCTCGTCTCATTGTTAACAAAGGTTTATTTTAAGAGCTTTATGTTAAAGGTAAAGATCATCTTGGAAATATTTAATATCTGTTTATCCACTCAAAGCAGTCCATGATTCCTTTTTATCTCATCATTTATTCCAGACTGTGTGATTTATTAACCACCAGCCATGTATGTATTATCTGCAACTCTCTTCATCTCTTGTTTTCACTTCTTGTATCCATCTGTGATCACTTTTGCAAAACAATGCCTCAAGGCCCTAATGCTGCCAGCAGCTAGGGACAATCCCTCTCCTTTGCAACCTGTAGGTGGCCTTCCTCACATTCTGCAAGTATTCTTCCCACTACATGACTGTGTAAGAGCAATTTTTTGGAGGACAAGAGCTACCTTTCCCTTTGTTCCCTGGTTAGTACACAGCGGGTCACACGGAATCAATGAATATACATTTAAAAAAGAGACTCTCCAGATGTGGTTGCAGTAGAGAGCACAGGCCTTTGGTAATATGCCAGGCAGCACACAGGAAGCCTCTGTCTGAAGGAAAGCAGACTGTGAGGACCCAGGAAGAATAGGAGGAGGGGCCAAAACCTCTCTTACCTTCTTCACAAGCTTTTTTAACCTTCTTCACAATTTCGCCTCAGGCTCAACCTAAGGTAATGTGAATGGTGGAGAGGGAGCCCTGAAATTGCAATCGATCCCTAATACACTAACTGGAAATTACTCTATTCACTGCAAATAATAAGAAAGAATTGCCAGAGCCAAAGTAAAGCAATGTTACTTCCTCTTCCTAGAAATAAAGTAACTAAGAGTTATAATAGGAACAAAAACAGAATGGAAAAGAAGAGAAAGAAAAGCATTGCCTTTTCAAGCCCAAATGCATTCTTCTCTCTGCTGTAAAAGATGGGTCTTGTTGAAAGTTACAGGCTATGAGAAGAATACATGTGATGACTTTCATGTATGTACATCGATTATATATATGTATACATATATGTGTCTGTGTATATATATGTATGTGTGTGCATGTGTGTATATTATGCATGAATTATGTATGTGATATGTATGTGCATTATGTATTTCTTCATGTGTAATAGCTACACATACAAGTCAGCACACATATCCCCCTTATTTGTGGTATATTTCTGCAAAAATCAGTGATTGCAATTTGAGAAACATAGTAATCCAGAGAACTCATCAAGTTTGACCTTTTTCCTGTTCAACATTCACAGCTACACCACAACATGAGGTGTGCAAGCCTCCCACTGCTGTTACTATGTGTGTTCAGTGTATTCAACATTATTCCATTCTAACATGACTTTAATTTTCTTTTTCTCTTTGTGGTACTAGAGTCTTGAACTCAGAGCCTCGTGCATGCTAGACAAGCATTCTGTCACTGAGCTACATCTCCAGCCTTTTATTTTATTTTACTTTATTTTATTTTAGACAGGGTCTCCCTACATTCCCAAGCTGGAATCAAACTTGTGACCCTCCTGCCTCAGCCCCCCAACCAGCTGGGGTTAAAAGTTTCTGCCACCAAGCTCAGCTACATTAGGTTTCTTAAGGGAAGCCCTATGTTTGATTTATCTCTGTATCCCAATTCCCCATCTTAGAAAATAGTAAAAACCCAAGAAGTGGCAGAATGAAGGTATACATTGGTGAGCCATTCTAGTAATTCAAAAATTTTGTTTTGCTTATATTGTATTAAAATTTTCCTTTTTTCTGTCTTTTGTTCAGAATCATATTTTACTTACAGAAGTGGCAACAGGAGATTGGACCCTCTTTAAATTAATGATTGTGGCTGCTGAGACTTCCCTTCTGATTCTGTGGTTCCTTAATGGCAAATTTTCATGATTTCATTGCATTTCTCTTCCCAATATTGGTTCAACTTAATCAATGTCCTCTGGTCACTGATGGACCCTGTGGTGATAGATCCCAAGTTATTGGTTTTTGGTTGCTTGTCTAAGTCCAGATTGATATATGGCCCAACACAAGCTGCTTTAAAAAATATTGGTTTCTATATTTTCACTCCAGAATTAGTATCAAGCGAAACACTCATGCCCTGACACTCATAGAAGTCACTACTATGGCACCAGGCCTTTGCATAAAGAAAAGGCTATTTCTCATTATCAACTGGCAAGGAGTGGAAAAGGTGGTAAAAGTTCAAATCTGCCTCCTGGATCAGTTAGCATCCGGGGAACTTATAGGTAGGGAGAGGGAAGAAGTAGCTTGTTGACTGGATGGCTTAAAGGGGGAATTTTAGCATTCTTTTGCGCAGAAGTAGATGATTACCTGTCATACCTTTTCCCATGATGCATGCTTCTGTTTAGGGGGAGGCATCATGTTCTGCACAGGGAATTTTAAACTATGACATCAGAAGGTCATTGAACAGATAAGCTGGCTTCTCCTGTACATGACCCACCCTTCCTTCCTTCCCTTTTTTTTTTTGTAGTGCTGTGGATTGAACCTAGGGATACTGTACCCCTGAGCTACAGCCCAGTCCTTTATTATTATTTTTTTTTTGTTTTGAAGCAGGATTTCAGTAGGTTGCTGAGAGCTTCCCTATGTTGCTGAGGCTGTCCTTGTACCTGTGATCCTCTTGTCTCAGTCTCCCCAGTACTGAGATTACAGGCATGTGCCACCACACCTGGCTGTCCATTCTTGAAAAGTGGGTTTCATTTCTTCCTTGAGAAGATTCTCAAGGCCTTTCCTGAAAACGCTTAAGCACTTTGTTATTTAAGAAACATATTTGCAAAGGCTTTAGAAGATTCCAAGATTATTCCACGTGATTAGGGAAGTATTCAAACTTTTTTTTTAAAGTTTCCTCAGTGATTCTAATATGATAACAATTTATTCAATGCTGTGAATGTGGGAAAGGTTTTCCCATGGAAATGCCTTTCTGTAGAAAAGTTGGTGTGAGGAAAGCATAGGTGAGACCAGGAATAGAATAGTCAGAAGGTGCAATTTACCACAAAAGATGAAAATGTCCAACAACAATATTTCTCAAAATGCAGTGCACTTATTATTAGTATTACTCTAGTAATGAGGGGGGATTAGAAAGTATGCCTCCTTAACATTGATTCCAGTAGTAAGTGTTCTCCCTTTTAATTGTTTTAAATCAATACTGATTGAATCAAGGAGAAAGTTTCCATGTGTTATTATATCTTAATACTTCTCTAACACTTCTTTGGTTTACTTTTACCTTATCTTTATGGCAATGATGTCAATTTTCCATGAAAAATACCAATATATTCAGACCTTTATCCTACATGCATTTAAGCAAAAAAAAAAAAAATGGTGAGTTTATGAAAGTATCAAGTCAGTAGTGCTGATGACACTTGGTTGTGACAAACTGGAAGCATCACAAGTAGTAACTATAGTTTAGAAAATTGATCATTTAGTAATTTATAAAAATAGCAACATGGATGAAACTGGATGACATCATGCTAAGTGAAATGAAGCAGATGCAGAAATAAAAATACTTCATAGTCTCACATACATGTAGAATCTAAAAATCTGGAATACATACAGGTAGAGTAGAATGGTGTTCACTAGTGGTGGGAAAGGGAGGAAGCAAACACTCATAGGTTACAAACTGGAAGATATGTATGAAGGGTGTTGAGGTTTAATACGCAGCAGGGGGGCTAAAGTTGATAAGATTGTATTGAACATGAAAATTGGCTAAAAGAGCAGATTTTAGGTGTTCTTACAGAAAAATAGAGATAACAATAGAAAATGATGTGTATGTCAAATTTGTTATCTATAGTAATCATTTCCGTATGTATATATATGTATATATTTATATTTATTTAAATATATTGTATATATTTGTAAATACGTATATTCTATAATATATAATACATATTATATATTATATAATATATGATATATGATATATAATATATAATATATATTATATAATATATATAATATCATGTTATTGTAAACCTTATTTTTTTGTGTGGTACTGGGGATTGAATCCAGGTGCTTTCCACTTCTTAGCTATATCCCCAGCCCTATTATTATTATTTGTTATTGTTGTTGTTATTAATTTTGAAACCAGGTCTCACCAAGCTTCTGAGGGTCTCATGTAGTTGCTGAGGCTGGCTTTGAACTTGCAATCCTCCTGTCTCGGCCTCCCAAGTACTGGAATTACAGGTATGCGTCACTGTAACCAGCTTGTAAACCTTAAATTTAAGCAATAGAAAAAATAGCTAACAAGCCACAGGGCATGGTGGCACACGCTTGTAATCCCAGTACTTGGTAGGTGGATACTGGAGGATCCGGGTTCACGGCCAGCCTCAGCTACTTAGTGAGGCCTTCCGCAACTTCGTGAGACCCAGTTTCAAAATAAAGTATAAAAAATAGGGTCAGAGGTGTAGCTTGAAGGTAGAATGCCCCTGGGTTCAATACCCAGTACTGCCAAAAAAAAAAAAAAAGAAAAAATAGCAAACTATCCAAAGTATTCCAGAAACATAATTCTATTAGTTGGGAATGGGGAAAATTGGTAAGGGCTAAAATTTTAACTGGCCTCAGACTTTCTTTTCTTTTTTTCTTTCTTTCCCCCTCTTTTTTATTTTGCTTGCAGTATTGGGATCAAACCCAGTGGCATTCTATCACTGACCTACAGCCCTCCCATTTATTTTAGTTTTGAGGCGGGCTCTCACTAATATCCAGGCTGGCCTCATTCATGCTATTCTTCTGCCTCAGCCTACTGAGTCGCCGATGCTACAGGTGTATACCACAGTTCCTGGCTCTGGCCTCAGAATTCTTATTAAATATGTCCCTTTTGATGATTCTCTGTTATCATTAGGGAGTTCTGAGACCCAAATTGATTGAGAAAAGCAAGAGAAAATGAATAAGAAAATTGATTGTCTCATGGCCCTTTGAGATTCTCTGTTCCCAGCCCACCATCATAGGTCTATTCTTAAAGTTCTCTGGAGAGAAAGAGCCAGCAGGATGGATGGATGGATGGATGGATGGATGGATGGATGGATGGAATGTAGAATTGGCTCATATGATTATGATTGACATATATGATTATGGAAGCCCACAAGTTCCAAAATCTGCAGTCAGCCTCCAAAATCTGCAATCTGAAGACCCAGAGAATTAATGGTGTAGTTTTTTCCCCAAAGACCAACAGGCTCCCCATCTCAGGAAGAGCCAGTGTGTAAAGAAAGGAAAATGTTAATGACATAAAGTGAAATTTCTTGGTGGAATAGGAATCACCTGATGTCTTTCTCCCCACCTAAACAACAATTGCACTGACAACAGATAGCACAGTGATAGAAATAAGTCCCTCCTTATTAATCACTTCAACTATAAATGGATAATAGTCTCCAATCAAAAGAAAGAGATTGACAGAATGGACAAAAAGAGATACAGTTACATTTTGTCTGCAGAAGACATATTTTAGATCTAAAACAAGTAGATTACAAGTTTTGACATATGCTATAACATGCATGGACCTCGAAGACATTATACTAAGTAAAATAATCCAGTCACAAAAAGATTCCACTTATCTGAGATACCTAGAGTCTTCAAGTTGTTATTGGGAGTCCTGACTTCAGGGTGGTGGGGACAGATTCCAACAGACCAGGTTAGGCCAGTTGTCCTGAAAATCAAGTGGAAAAAGCCATGGTAAAGTAGAGAACTGTTTATTATTTAGTTTGAAGACACTAGAAAGCATGAGAGGCTACCATCCTAAACCCTGTCTTTGGGGGCACTGACAAGAGCTCCAGGAAGGAACAAAAGTGGTTGTGTGGGGGTGGCGAAGTATGCATAGCTAAGCAATCTTGGTCAGCCTGTGGTATGTTAGATCATGTTCTCGGGTTTGGTTCTGCAAGGTCCTGCCGCCTTTAGGGTGTCCTGGTTGAGGGGGGAAATTTAGTTCCCAACATGAGATGATTGCACCTGCTTATAGGTCAACCTCCAGCTTAGGGGAACATTCTTATCATGGGGCAATCTGCCTACCAGCTCACTTTTCCTGGAATCTTGAAAGTATGTTAGTCAGTGTTATCTTGGTGTCTTCAGTCTTGAAAGGGGATGAGAGAGTTTAAGTTAATTTAGGACTAATCAACTTTTATTACTAGACATTGGACAGATACTTCTTAAGTGATTAACATGTCTATAGGCAGGATTCTGACCCAAAGTCTAAGGTAGCAAAGGAAATAACTACAGGCCCAAGTGAAAAGTCAGTGCTTTTAGCAAAAGCAGCCTCTGAGTCCCTATTACAAAATGCACTGAGACAGACAGTAGAAGGGGTTGACAGAGAGGGGTTGGAGGGTACTGGGGAAGGGAGAATGGGGAGTTTTCATTCAATAGATATGTTTCATTTGACAGGATGAAAAGAGTTGTGGGGATGGATGTTAGTGATGGTAGTACAGCATTATGTTTGTATTTAATACCACCAAACTGCACACTTAAAATGGCAAAAATGGTCAATTTTATATGAATTTACCACAATAAAAAAAATGCAAAAAGAGGAAAACCACAAATGGGAAGTCAGTTGGGCAGAAAGTTTCCTCTTACGTGGGAAGGTTTTTGTTCTGTTAAGATCTTCAACTTAGCCGGGCGTGGTGGCACACGCTTGTAATTCCTGTACTTTGGGAGGCGGAGACCAGAGGATCCGGGTTCACGGCCAGCCTCAGCTCTCTCTCTCTCTCTCGCTCTCTCTCTCTCCCTGTCTCTCTCTCTCTCTCTCTTTCTCTCTCTCTCTCTACTTAGCGAGGCCCTGCGCAACTTTGTGAGACCCGGTTTCAAAATAAAGTATAAAAAATAGGGCCGGGGGCGTAGCGCAGAGGTAGAACGCCCCTGCGTTCAATCGCTGGTACCGCAAAAAAAAAGAAAAAAGATCTTCAACTGACTGGATGAGACTCTCATCAGAGAGGGCAATCAGTCTCGCTGGAAGTTCATGGATTTAAGTTAATCTCATCCACAAACTTGCTCATGGACACACACAAAAGGACGTTTGACCCCATCATATCTGAGAACTCTGTTGACCAGACATTAAATTAACCACCATGGTAGGTATTTATGTGTAAATGTGGGGCCTAAACCTAAATGAGCTCTATCTACTGTAATATTTGGCATATGCTTAGTACCTAAGAAGTATTAGCTTTATCCTCTGACTTTTAATCTTCTCCTTTCTTATGCACTGCCAGACATGCATCAGAATCTCAAGGCATATTTGCTGAATAGACTTGTGATAGTTAATCTAATTTGTCAACTTGACAGGATTGTGACACACCCAAGATCATGTGACTTTGGGTGTGTCAATGAGACAATTGGTTTATGTAACAGCAGATTAAACAGAAAGTCCTGCCCTAAATGTAGGCAACAGGGTTCTGATAGATGCAGGACTTAGATAAAAGAACGAGAAAGCTGCGTAGAGGGATGCGCGACTCTTTCCGAAGAAAACGCATCTGCTCTCATCTGAGATCATCGGCCTCCAATTTCGCCGTTTCTCTGAAGAGTGCTTCATCTTCTGCTCTCGTCTGAGATCGTTGGCCTCCAGCCCTTCGAACTGAAACTTTACCATCATTTCTCCGAAGAGCTTCCTGATCTTCATGTCTTGGACTGGGACTGAATTAGTGGTTGCTCCGATCCTAAGACTCCAGCTCTTAGACCGCTCGACCAGCTACTGGTTCCTTTGACTCTCCATGTGCAGTCGGAACTCGGGACTACATTG
>PVJS01048904.1:0-14875 GCA_004027185.1 Glis glis
ACCTTAGGGACTGTGCTCTGAGACTTTTGGAGAGCAGGGACCCTGGAGGATGGTGGTGGGTTCCCTGGTGTTCAACTTAGCTCAGAGTTCCCAGGGAGAGAGTCCTGGGCAGTTGAGCCGAGGGAAGCAAAAAGAGCAGGTCAGATGTGGGCATCCAGAGGGCTGGCTTGTTCTGCTGCCTCTTCCTTCATGCTGGGGGGGTGCGGGGGGGGGTGACGCAGGGCAGTGTGTATCCGGACCCATCTGTCCATCTGTACCTATAATGATAAAAGCTGATGTATACTCTGGGTCATGGCTACTCTGCTAGGCACTGAGTGTGGTGTTTTGCATGAGTTCCCCTTTTTAATCCTGGGAATAACCTTATAGTGGCAGTCCTATTAGCATTCCCATTTTTCAGGTGGAAATCTAGCCCCAAAGAGGTTAAGAATCAGCCAGTAAATGTGACCTCCAACCACACATTTGAAATCACAATACTAATCCACTTGTAACAAGGGAAACACTGCTCCCTGTATTGCTGACTTGTGGGGAAGACAAAATGAGCCTGCTCTGGGGGCCATGGGGGGGTCTCCATAGGTCAGGGAGGCTGTCATAGAATGCGGGTCATACCAGGAGCCCTGTGGGCACTGCTGTGCTATAATGTGGATGTCCAATGAGTGTGTCTGGGGCTGTGTGTCTATGCCAAGTTGTGTGATCTGTGTGTTTGTGTGTCTGGGCTTAATGTTGCCAAACAGCAATCTCCCTGCTGACTTGAGGACACAGGCTGAACTCTGCCCTTTCCAGGAACTGCCTCAAGGTGCTGGGCCAGATCTGTGGTAAACAGCTCGGGAGGTGGCCTTGCCTCCTCTCTGAGGAACAAGGCTCCTCTCTCCCAGGAGCCCATCCTTTCCCTCCCTGTTTCCCAGGCGGGCATCTTCACCTCTGACCCTCTGAGGAGAAGGGTGAGGCCAGGCTGGGCTGTGCTCTCCTCACCTGGGCCTGGGAGTGAAGCAGGCAGGGAGTGGCCTGGGTGCTGCACAGCTGAGATCTCAGGGGTGGGTTCTCTCCACTGGGGCCTCCTCCTCTGTTTACCCCTCAACCTGCACTGCCAGGTGCGGAGAAAGACACTGAGTGAGTCTTGCAGGGAATGGGGAAAAAAGCCGCACACCACCCAGCTGCCTCTAGCAACCAGATTCTACTCCAGGGCCGGGGCTAGAGCAGGAACATGGGGAATGGGAGATCTGGGCGAAGGCCCAGAAGGTCAAGATTTTGCTGAGATCCTTTCTTAGAGGTAAAGGTTTTGTAAATTGCAGCAAACATCCTTTTTTTTTTGTGTGTGTGTGGTACTGGGGATTGAACCCAGGGGCATTCTACCTCCGAGCTACACCCCCAGCCCTATTTTATTTTTATTTTGAAATAGGGTCTTGCTAGGTTGATGAGAGTCTCACTACTTGCTGAGACTGTCCTCAAACCTGCAATCCTCCTGTCTCAGTCTCCCAAGTACTGGGATTACAGGCGTGCACCACCATGCCCGGCTGCAAACATCCTTTTAATTGTGCAGAGTGCCTTCATAGTGTAATTCCATAGTATGATTCTCCCAACAGCCTCCTTCCCTCTTTTTACTATGCTTACAGAAAGTACTCATTGTATTATTCAGGGGGAAAAAATTGGAAAAGAGAGAATCAAATATCAAAAGATAAAATATAGTACATTCCAAAGTCAAATGGAAAGCACTTTTTATTTTTCTCTAGGCTTGGGATTATCTGTATCCTGCTATATGACCCTTTCCCGCGTTCTTTTAGAAAATGTCCAGTGTGTCTGTCCTATATGCCAGATTCTTATCTGCATGGTTTCATTTCATCTCTGCAATGTCCTGTGAAGTAGGTGCACAGATGAAAAAACTGAAGTTCAGAGAAATGAAGAGACTTATCTAAGGCTTCCCAGCTCTCCAGCAGTGTCCAGGGCATTTTTAGATTCTAATGAGGAGGCATTAAGAGTTGGTTAAAGTCTTATTTCATTCAACAGGAATGGGTTGAGCAAACCCTGGGGCAACCAGGCAGTCACATGGGAGAAGAGGTGCTTCTCTATCGAGGAGCATGGCTTCCCCATCCACTTACCTATGTGTGGATGGTGGACTGAGATGGGGGCCTGAGGTCCCTTCCTGGCTGCAGAGTCCTCTCCCTTCCTATCCAGCACATGCTTGCTTCCCTCTTGGGCCCTCCCAGGATGGCTGGGGATGGAGGGCATGAGGGGTCAGTGTGGGGCTGGGTCAGGGCCCAGGGTAGGTGTACCTGCCCCTAGGTGATGGAATGATCTGGAAAGAGATCCCCCTCCCTGCTCTCCATCTTGTGCAAAGCCACTCTGGAGTGACACCTCCATCTTTTGCTAGGCCACCTATTCTCCCCCCTGGGAAGAGAGCCCAAGTCAGGAGAGGGGACATGTGCTCTCAGGAGGAGTGGGAGAATTATTAAAGCCAATGTTTGTGTTGCTCCAGTTGTGTTTACAAAGCCTTGCCGTGTTTACAGACTGCTTCTGGACTCATTCTCTCTTAATCTCATGGACCTTCTCTGAGGGAGTAAGAGCTGTTACGGCCAAGTTTAGGTCAGTAAATATTCCCTGAGTGCCGACTAAGTCAAGTCACTACTGGTCACAGAGATGAATCTAATTCCACTTCTGCCCTGGAGGTCTAGAGATGGGCTCAAGGTCACACAGTAAGTGGCTGAGCTAGGGTTCTGATCTAAAGACTCTGAGCCCAGGCCCTTGTCTGACACCAGGCTTGATACACCAAGTATACGTGTGTGTGTGTGTGTGTGTGTGTGTGTGTGTGTGTGTGTGCGCACGCGCACGCACGCACAAGTGGGAGGGTGACTCCTGGCATCGCTGGAGTGGGCTCTGGTCACATGGGTCGGGGAGAGGTGAGCTTTGGGGATGCAGGTAGTTTCCTGGTAAGTCTGTGGAGGAAGTATTAGCTTTCATGCTGTGAGCAAGACAAGCAGTGGGGCTGAATGCTGCGGGGAGAACACCCACTGAGAACTCCTAGGGCTGGGGCCAAGCCCTGAGCCCCAAAGTCCAGCAGGACAGGCATGAAGGACTGTGACCAGCTTAGGCAGAGGGATGGATGCTGTGACCTCAGTGGTCCCTTTTGGTTTGGGCACTATTGACTGGAATCCATCCATCCATCCATCCATCCATCCATCCATCCCTGTGGGCCCTGACCTGGCTCTGGACTGGTCCTTTCTCACAATGTCCTTGTCCCAGAAAATCAGAGGATGGAGCTCCTGAGGGGCTGGGGTTTTGGAGACAAAGAACAGCATTGTGGAATTAGGACCTTCTGCCCCTCCAAGGGTATCAACCAGGGTGGCTATGGGGACCATGGCGAGGACTAGTGAGGGGGAGACTCTAAGGAGTGGGGGTGGGAGGTGGAGGTAGGGAAGGCCCCAGAAGTTCTTCTTGGCCTCATGGCTACTTGGTGGGGGGCTTGGTGGGGGTGTAGCTGGCAGCTTCCAGATTCCTGGAGTGGTCTCAGAGTACCAATTTTACCACCTGTCTGCGAACACTTTAAGAGTCTTACTCAAACTGGCCACAAAGCAGGTAAACAAACTCACTCATGGGGCGGGGCTACCACTCTCTCTGACCTCCTGCCCAGCCAGCACCCTGCCCTGCTTTGGAGCCCATGTTTTTTATTGGTGGCATCAGGAGAGTTGGTGTGTGTTTACGTTTGTGCAGGGTGCGGTATGTTATTTGTGAGCGCTGTGAGTCTCGAAGGCAGAAATGGGGGATCTAAACCGTGCAGACCTGAGTTCAAATCCTGCCTCTGTCGCTCACAAGCTTTAGGACCTTGGGAGGCTCTGACCCTTGCCAGCCTCAATTCCATTCTTCACAAAATTGACATCACATCCCCAGTCTCTGGAGGATCAGGAGGATCCACCCAGGGTCTGCTGAGTACACACAGTAGGTGCTTAGCTCGGTTACCTGTGGCGGTTGCCATTGGTGTTGTTTTCTATTGCTTGGCTGCCACAGTTGGTATCCCTTGGAGGCAGCAGAGGGCCATAAGGGTGGGTCCCTGTTCTAGCCCTGCTGGTCTCTGTCCCCAGCTTGGCCAGGGCCTGGGGTCTGGGCTTGGAGACAGCTGTGACTATAAAAGCAGCTGAAGCTGTGAGGCTGGGGGAGGTCCTGGAGGCAGGGCGTTATTTTGGGCCTGGCCTGCCACCCCCAGCTCCTGTTTCTCTTGTGAGTCTGTGGGGTGGGGGGAAGGGCCTAAGGAAGGAGAGGGGGCGCAAGTGGGTGCAGCCTGGAGTGGGGGGGTCTGTCAATCTCTTCCATGTGGGAGATGGACCTTTGAGTTCTATTTCTGGGTCCTCCTCTTCTTCCTTTCCCATCTGCCCAGCTGGATGCGTATCAAGACCACTGTGGGTGTTACTGGGGAGCGACCAGTTTGTGGCCATTGGCACAGATGGGGAACCCAGGGACTTGCCCTCTAGCCTTTCCCCAGCTCTCTGAAGGCAGGTGGATATCTCTTTTTACACCTAGGATTTGACCTTAGGCTCCAGGTTGTTGGGAGAGCAGGGCCCCTGGCATCTGATTCCATAGCCAGTCATTGTGCCGTCCTTTGAATCCACACTAGTCCCTGGGAGGTAGAGCAGTGACCGCCAGGAATTCCGGGCAGCAGGCACCTGTGGGCCTGTGTATCCCAGGGTGCTCCCTCCCCCAGCCTCCTGAGCAAGACGCACCAGGTGATTCATCTTCTCACCAGAGCAGAAAAACAAGTTTAACTGGGCACTTTAATCTCCCCCCTCCTGGCAGGCCTGGCGCTAGCTGCTACTCAGAGCCCCTCACTGGGTTGTTTCCCCCCTCCAGTGTGCCTGGGCCTGGTGGGTACCTCCGGCCTCAAGGGCGCCCGGCTGGGATGCGGGCAGGTGAGATGTGGTGGTGCATCTTCACACCCCTTGGTGGATGGCTGCCACTGGGCAGGTACACGGGGCTGACGTAGTGCCCTATGGCAGGAGTTTCGTGGCATAGGTTGTGCCAGCTGGTTCTGGAGCCTTGCCCTGAAGAGGTGGCAGGGGTGAGGGTGCTGGCGTAGGAAGCTACTGAGCCTGCCTCGCCCTGGCCTGAGATCTGTAGTGGGGTCCCCTAGCTGGAGTCTGTTTGAGGCTCTTTTCCTCTGCATGGGGGAATTCCAGAGGTCTCTGCAGTGATGACCAGGCCCCTGGTGTCCCCATGCCCCAGCTATGATTCCAGCTGACCCTCCTTCCCCACTTTCTGGGTGGCACTGTAGGGGCGGGGATCCTTTGTCAGGAGGTGGACACGTGGGTGCATTGGAACAGTGCAGGGAGAATGCTCTGAGTTTGTTGTACTGGGAGAGGGCAGGGGCATCCAGAGGAGTCGTGATTCATCATCGCCTCTCTTGGGGGATTTTTACCCCTTGGCCCTGAGTCTGAGTCGTGCCTTTGGGACAAAGGGAGACTTTCTTTGCCAGCTGACACCCTGTATTGGCGGCAAGCCCCACGGGGCTGACGCATTGGGTCCCCTCACTGGGATGCTCAGGGTGGCCTAGCCAGAAGGAGCCTCTGCCCCAATCTCCCTACTCTTCCCAAACATGAAATCTTTCTTCTGTGATTGATCCTGCGGTCATGGGAGGAGGGGGCCCTGTGGAGATGGCATGACTCTGAGGAGCGGGTGTGTAGGGGCGGCCAGGTCAGAGAAGATCAGTGGCAGTGTCCTGATCCATCTGCTCCCTCCTGCCAGTGTGCACCGGCACTGACATGAAGCTGCGGCTCCCGGCCAGTCCTGAGACCCACCTGGACATGCTCCGCCACCTCTACCAGGGCTGTCAGGTGGTGCAGGGGAACTTGGAGCTGACCTACCTGCCTGCCAATGCGAGTCTCTCCTTCCTGCAGGTGAGGACCATGGGCAAGCCAACCAGGCCTGCCTGGCGGGGCTGAGCCCTCTGCTTATTGATGGGTGGTGGAAGATGGGCACCCTTCCCCTATACTTCCTGTCTTATTATGGTTCCTTAACCAGGAAGGCCTTTCTGATGTCTAACCCCCATCCATGCTACTGCAAATCAATGGACTCCCTCTATAATGTGTCTGGTTATGGATGTCTCTGGGTGGGATGCATCTCTTTCTGCTAAATTCTGTGCTCTCTTGTCAGCACGATCACCTCCTCCTGTCTAACTGCCTGTCACTGTCCCTCTCCCACCTAGAATGGTGGAAAGCACAAAGGCTCCATCCAGGTCCAGTTCTGCCACTGAACAGGCATGTGAATGTGGTCCAGACCTTTAGCTTCACCTGGTCTCAGTTTCCCTCTCTGTATATTGGGACCAACAGGCATCCTGGGGACCCATTGTGAAGGTCCCAAGAGACATGTCTTGGAAAGGTTACAAGTGGGAGAGAGGAGGCCAGCCTGCTGGGCTGCAGCCACGGGCCCTGGAGTGGGGCTGCGCATGCATTGCTTGCTCTGTCAGGTTGCAGACATCATCTTATCCAGGCCTTCCCTTTTATAGATGAAGAAACTGAGATGCAGACAGGGTGGGGACTTGCTCACAGCTTACAAAATGCCACTTCCCTCCCTTCCCGCCCCCCAGCATTATCTTTCTTGATCATCTAAGAATCTGGTGAGGCCAGGTGGGGAAGGGCCTCAGCCTCTGTCTCCACTTCTGCCTGAGGGAGCAGGCCTGCTCAGTGACTGGGGCCTTGCTCAAGATCCCGCAGCACCGGCAGCCCCGAGGAGTCTGTGGCGGGTGGTAGTGTTCCAGGTGCAGGCCTGCCTCAGCCCCCACCCCACCCCTCTCTCAGGACATCCAGGAGGTGCAGGGCTACATGCTCATTGCTCACAACCAAGTGAGGCAGATCCCACTGCAGAGGCTGCGGATCGTGCGAGGAACCCAGCTCTTCGAGGAGAACTATGCCCTGGCCGTGCTGGACAATGGAGACCCTCTGGACAATGCCACCCCTGCAACGGGCGCTGTTCCAGGAGGGCTGCGGGAGCTGCAGCTTCGAAGCCTCACAGGTAGCCCTCACTGTCATTGAAACCTTCTCTTGGTTATTGGGAGCTGACCAGGGCCACCGCTAGCCATGGAGAGGCTTTGTGTGAATTAGAAGTTGGTCCCCTCTGGGTCATTACAGGGAGAGCCTGGGAAGGCGCCTGGTGGAGGTAGGAAAGAGGGCTGGGAGCGTAGCTCAGGAGCTCAGTGGTAGCGCTGGTTGTGGTGCTGGTTCCATCCCTGCATCCCTGGCATCGCAAAAAAATAAAAAATATAAGAATAAAATAAAAAAGGGAGAGATTTCCCTTCTTTCCAAGAAGTCACAGCTTGCGTTGGCATGCACAATTTGATCATTAGAAGGCAGGCTGGGTTTTTGCCCCCACTTGGCTGAATACAAGTATGCAGTGAACAACCTATGGAACTGCATGTGGCAGCCCTGGAGTTGACAGCATCCCAACCTCAGGGTGCCAGGTGCTTTGCATGCAGGATCCCATTTCAGTGTTGTTACAATCCTCTAAATCCTGCTACTAAGCCATCAGTGTTATTTTCGTTTTATTTTATTTTATTTATTTATTTATTTATTTATTTATTTATTTATTTATATAGTGGTACTGGGAATTGAACCCAAGGGCATTCTACCTCCGAGGTATACCCCCAGCCCTATTTTTTTATTCTTTCTTTTGAAACAGGGTCTCACTAAGTTGCGGAGGGCTTCACTAAGTAGCTGAGGCTGGCCATGAAACTGCGATCCTCCTGTCTCAGCCTCCCAAGTACTAGAATTACAAGCGTGTGCCACCACGCCTGGCTTATTTTCATTTTATTATTTTTTAATTTTTTTGCGGTACCGGGGATTGAACCCAGGGGCATTCTACCTCCAAGCTACACCTCTGGCCCTATTTTTTATCCTTTATTTTGAAACCGGGTCTCACAAAGTTGCGGAGGCCTCACTAAGTAGCTGAGGCTGGCCGCGAACCCGGATCCTCCGGTCTCAGCCTCCCAAGTACTGGGATTACAAGCGTGTGCCACCACGCGCGGCCTTTATTTTTATTTTAGAGATGACAAAACTGAGGTTTGCAGAGGATACATGACTTGCTCAGGGTTATACCAGTCGTTAGTGGTAAGGCTGGATTCCTGGCTTCAAAGTCTCTCTCTCTCTCTCTCTCTCTCTCTTTTTTTTTTTTTTTTTTTGTGGGGATTGAACCCTGAGCTTTACACATGCTAAGAACTTGCTCTACCACTGAGCTATACCCCCAGCCCCAGAGCCTCTCTTAGCAACCAAGTAGCATGCACAGGGTAAGGTGACAGGAAAGGAGAGGTGGTGTCCACAGGAACGTCTGGACCTGGTGTGGCCGCTTACTCGCTCCTGCGGGGTCTTGGCTGCTCGTGTATGGAGGGCAGTGTTGGCAGGCTGGGAGATGCTGAAGATGCCCTCTCTGCTCCTTGGGGAGCTGGGGGTTAAGAGGCCTGCTCCCCTTCAGAAGGCAGGAGGCCCTGAGGGAGGACAGAAGGTGACCCAGGGGAAAAATGGTCTCCTGATAAATGCCTGCCCCACAGAGATCCTGAAGGGAGGGGTTTTGATCCAGCGGAACCCCCAGCTGTGCTACCAGGACACGATCCTGTGGAAGGACATTTTCCACAAGAACAACCAGCTGGCGCTCACGCAGATAGACACCCACCGCTCACGGGCCTGTAAGCCAAGTCCCTTCCTGCCGGTGCCCCTGATCTGATGCCCGCCCAACCCCACAGCCACAGCCCCACCATGACCTCCCCTATCCCTTGCTCAGTCCCTCCTGCCATCTCAGTGTCTCTCCATCTTTGTTTCTCCCTCTGCTTCAAGCCTCTGGCTTTGTAGGCCTCTCTTCTCATCTCTCCCTGACTGCACATCCTGCCTCTAGTCTCCATTGCTGTGTGTCTCTCCTGGCTGACACTTCCCTTTCTCTGCACTCCATCTCTCTCACTGCCTCTCTGCTCCTCTCCTAGGCCCACCCTGTTCTCCAGCTTGTAAGGCCAATCACTGCTGGGGAGAAGGTTCCGAGGACTGTCAGAGCTGTGAGTCTTAGGGAGGTGCAGCATCGGGGGCCAGGGTGGGATGGAAAACATGTGACGTGGGAGGGATGGGGTAACAGGCCTGGGGGGATTTCCCTGGGGCAGGAAGTCCCCACAGAAGGTGATGCTGGTGAGGGTCTGGTGCCCAGGCCGCTGCACAGCCCTCATCCCATCCTTTGCCTGACAGTGACGCGTACCATTTGTGCCAGTGGCTGTGCCCGCTGCAAGGGCATGCTGCCCACTGACTGCTGCCACGAGCAGTGTGCTGCTGGCTGCACAGGCCCCAAGCACTCTGACTGCCTGGTATGTGCCCCTCTGCCCTTGTCCACAGGCCCTATCCCCAGGGTGCAAGGGGATGGGCACCTTGCCTGGTACACCCTGTTGCCCCAACACACTTGGGAAAAGTAGCCCGGTGACAGCCAGCTGCTTGTCCCCACCAGGCCTGCCTCCACTTCAACCACAGTGGCATCTGTGAGCTGCACTGCCCATCCCTGGTCACTTACAACACTGATACCTTCGAGTCCATGCCCAACCCTGAGGGCCGGTATACCTTTGGCGCCAGCTGCGTGACCACCTGTCCCTGTGAGTGCCGGGGAGTGGGGTGGGGTGGGAACAGCTTTAATCATTGGGCTTGGAGGAATGGTGCACGTAGATGGGAGTGTATTGTGAGTACTGTGGGTCTCTGTTCTGGAGGACTGGTCCTGATGGTTTCTGTTGAGCTGCCTGGCTCTTTTAACAACTACAGAGTAGGTGCAGCAAAGACAGGCAGCTGAGAGCCCAGACTGCTGGGTTTGAAACCTGGCTGTACCACTTCCTAGGGGCATGCCTCAGTTTCCTCACCTGTAAAGTGGGGGCAATAATAGATGGTCATAAATTTTGAATGAATTGACATTTGTCAAGCTTTTTTTTTTTTGCGGTACTGGGGATTGAACGCAGGGGCGTTCTACCTCCGTGCTACGCCCCCGGCCCTATTTTTTTTTTATACTTTATTTTGAAACCGGGTCTCACGAAGTTGCGGAGGGCCTCACTAAGTAGAGAGGGAGAGAGAGAGAGAGAGAGAGAGAGAGAGAGAGAGAGAGAGATGAGGCTGGCCACGAACCCAGATCCTCCGCTGTCCGCCTCCCAAAGTACTGGGATTACAAGCGTGCGCCACCACGCCCGGCTATTTGTCAAGCTTTTAAAACAATGCCTCGTGCATACTAAGCATTCCTAAAGGTTAGTTTTTATTCTGTAGTCTGCATAGATCAGGGTTTTATTTAACAACACCTCTATGCACTGATGGACATTTAGGGGCTGGGCTTGGAACCTGGGGACCTCTTTCCTCCTCTCGTGGGAGACAGGCGTGGGCCTTAGGTCTTGGCTGTGACTCCTTTTGGCGGGTAAGAGGATAAGGTGTGGAGCCAGACCATTTGGGTTCACATCCTGGCTCCTCCACTCAGTAGCACAATGCCTTGAATAATTTACATAATTCTCTGCTTTGGTTTCCCCTTTTGCAAACTGGGAATCTAAGCGCTGACCACATGGTTGCTGTGAGGAGCAAATGAACATCAAGTGTCCACACACTTAGTAATGGTCCTCTTCTTGCACCTGGGCATGGTGGGGTGTGCAGGGCCAGGGCACATGGGTCCATGTTCCTCATCTCTACAGACAACTACCTCTCTACGGACGTGGGATCCTGCACCCTGGTCTGCCCCCTGCACAACCAAGAAGTGACAGCGGAGGATGGAACACAGCGGTGTGAGAAATGCAGCAAGCCCTGTGCCCGAGGTACCCAGCCACCGTTCCTGTCCCTCTGCATCCCCAACCTGGTCCAACCCACTCTATCCCATCATTCCTTTGGACCTTCCTGTGACCAGGTCCTTTCCCCACACTGTCTCTGCCCCTGCCTCCCAGACCTATCTCCCAAGTTTCCCTGTATCTCCTGCTAGCATGGGGAAGAGAACTGTGACCCCAGGAGGGGACTGCAGACAGGGCCCTGATGCCCCACACGGAGCTGATACAGCCTCACCTGCCCTCTCTCCTGCAGTGTGCTATGGTCTGGGCATGGAACATCTGCGGTTGGCGAGGGCAGTCACCAGTGCCAATATCCAGGAGTTTGCTGGCTGCAAGAAGATCTTTGGGAGCCTGGCATTTCTGCCAGAGAGCTTCAATGGGTAAGGGTGGACATGATGGCCTGAGGATCTAAGTGTGGCTGCAGCATCTCTAGGGGATGGAGGGAGACAGAGATTGGAGGTCAGGAATGCAGAGGAGGCAGGTGGGAGACCAGAAGGAGCCCGGACTGGGGCAGGTAACTTCTGTAAATGATGTGTTATCCATGAACATGGGCTTGTATGGCAAGCAAACCATCCAGATCAAGTAAATTCCTCTGGAGAGGGATGTGGCTGGGGCTCAGTGGTAGAGTGCTTGCCTAGCAGGCCCTGGGTTGATCCCCAGCACTGAGAAAAAAAATTCCCCTGGAGTTCAGAACAGCTTTATTCCTAATAATCTCAAATTGGAAATGACCCAAATGCATATCAGCAGGTGAATGAAAAAAAAAAACAAATGGTGATATATCCATTCAGTGCAGCCCTCCTCAGCAACAGAAAGAAACAACTACTGGTACACACAATGAATGAACCTCCAAAACATGTTGAACCTGGTGCTGTGATACATACCTGTAATCCCAGAACTTGGGAGGCTGAGACAGGAGATCGCAGGTTTGAGGCCAACATCAGCAACTTAGCGAAACTCTCAGCAATTTAGCAAGACCATTTCTTTTTCTTTCACTGCGGTACTGGGGATTGAACCCAGGGGCATTCTACCTCCGAGCTACACCCCTAGCCCTATTTTTTTATTCTTTATTACTGAAACAGGTTCTCACTAAGTTGCAGAGGCTGGCTGCAAACCTGCGATCCTCCTGTCTCAGCCTCCCAAGTACTAGGATTACAAGCATGCGCCTCCACGCCCAGCTGCAAGACCCTGTTTCAAAATTAAAAAAAAGGTCTGGGGGTATAGCTTGGAGGTAGAACACCCCTGGATTCAATCCTCAGTACCTCCCCAAAAAAAAGTACTCAAAAAGAAGAAAATTCCCTTCCACATTTCCTGTACTTCTACTTCCCTTTCCAGAGGGGACCATTGTTAATAGTTTGTGGGTGTTCACCTAGACCCTTTGTACATTTGAAGAAACACGGTTTTAATTGTGTGGCTGGGGAGGATGGTGCATATAAACGGGAGCATACTGTGTGCCTCTTGCTCTGGAGGGCTGGTCATGATGGTGGCAGCAGAGACAGGCAGCTGAGAGCCCCTGCTTAGGAACCAGGCTGGTTTGACACCTGGATGGACCACTTTCTAGTCTTGTTGCCTTCTTGCTGTGCCTCAGTTTCCTCATCTATGAAATGGGGACAGTAACAGCTCCAACCTTGTGAGGTGGTTAGCAAGTCCGAATGAGTTAAAATTGCCTGGCGGATACTGAACGCTCTCAGAACAGTGCCTGGCGGATACTAAGTGCTCCTAATGTTAGTTTTTGTTCTATAGTCTGCACACATCAGGGCTTATTTAACAGTGCCTCTATTCACTGATAGACACTAGGTCATTTTTAATTTTCACTCATACAAACAGTTCCGCCTCACAGGTGCCACTGGCAACCATGTCCAGTGTCTCTCTGGACATGGACATTCTGGACATTCCTAGAAGTAAGATTTCTAGATCAAAGGATACAAATATTGTTTTGATAGATCTTGCCAAACTGGAGCCTGGGCTTTGAAGCTCTGAATGGGAACAGCTGGGCTTGATGGACAAAGGGGTTAAGTGAAGGCATTAATGGGGTGGCAGGGCCCTCTCTGGGGGTCATGCCCACCACTTCCTGGCCAGGCTGATTCCTCCTGATCCTTCCAGGGACTCCGCCTCCAACACCACCCCGCTGGAGCCTGAGCAGCTCAGAGTGTTTGAGACCCTGGAGGAGATCACAGGTGGGCTCTGGCGGTCTGCATACTGCTCCACAGGGACTCGGGAGGGTTGGGGGGGAGGTCCTCGCCCTGCCCCCCACTGCTAGCCTCGCCCTCTGCCTGTAGGTTACCTGTACATCTCAGCGTGGCCAGACAGCCTGCCTGACCTCAGTGTCTTCCAAAACCTGCGGGTCATCCGAGGACGAGTTCTGCATGAGTGAGCCTGGGAGACCTGATAGGGGAGGGCCCCCTGTGAGAAGCTGTGGGGGGACATCGCAGCAGCCTTTCCAGGAGAGTGTGCAGAGCGTGTGGCGGGCAGGAAGAAAGCAAGGGCCACCCTGACTGATGGGGAAGGGGTACAGGCTGGATGTCCCCGGTCGCTGAGCTCACCTCCTCCCACAGTGGCGCCTACTCGCTGACTTTGCAAGGGCTGGGCATCAGCTCGTTGGGGCTGCGCTCACTGAGGGAACTGGGCAGCGGGCTGGCCCTCATCCACCGCAACACCCGCCTCTGCTTCGTGCACACCGTTCCCTGGGAGCAGCTCTTCCGGAACTCCCACCAGGCCCTCCTCCACAGTGGCAACCGGCCTGAGAGCGAGTGTGGTAAGAGCCCAGTGCCAGGCCAAGACCCCCACATCTGCCCGTCCCTGGAGCACTGTTCTTGGCCTCCTGGCATGGCTTCTAGCTGGGTCCGTCACACTCCCTTGGCGTCCCCTGTTCCCTTCCCTCTCTGTTTCTTGACTTTGCACTCTCTTCCTCTCCCTGCATTGCCCAGCACCTGTCCCCACCCCTCCAGCCCAGAGCCACACCCACAGCCCCTTCCCCCAGTCCATGTGGGGGCCACCTCTCAAAGTTCCCTTTGGCCTTTTCCTCCTCACTGCAGCGGGTGAGGGCCTGGCCTGCTACCCGCTGTGTGCCCATGGGCATTGCTGGGGACCCGGGCCCACCCAGTGTGTCAACTGCAGCCAGTACCTCCGGGGCCAGGAGTGTGTGGAGGAATGCCGAGTACAACAGGGGTACGTGGGGCGGAGGAGGGGGCGGCAGAGGGGTGCACTGGACCCTCCCAGACACCTCACCACCCATCCCTTCTCTCAGGTTCCCCAGGGAGTATGTGAGCGACAAGCACTGTCTGCCGTGCCATCCCGAGTGTCAGCCCCAGAATGGCTCAGTGTCCTGCTTTGGATCGGTGAGGTGCTGGTGGACTGGGGGGAAGGGGTGCACAGAAAAGGAGTCACCAGTTTGAGGAGCCGCAGGGTGTGCTGTCTGGCAAAATATCCCTGGATAGCAGTGGGGTGGAAGGACAGGGGAGCTGGGATTCTGGGACTGCCAGCATTGTGCGGTGGACTCTGGGGCCACCTCTTCAGACTGTGACCCTGGGGCCCTGAAGACTGTGACAAGGTCCCAAATAGGCCTGTGTTCCTGGCCATGACTGAGCTAAGGAGGTTAGACCTATGGGTTCCAGCATCAGGCTACCTGCATGCAAATCCAGGCTCTGCCTCCACCTTTGGTTTTCTCATTCATAAAGTGAATGTTGTAATGGTAACTACCTCCTTGGGGTGTGGTGAGAACAAAATTAAATAGGCTTTGGCACAGTGTCTAGGCACTGAAAAGGCTTTCTACATAATAGTTATTGTTTTTTGTTTTTTTTTTTTGCAGTACTGGGGGTTGAACCCAGGGGCATTCTACCTCCGGGCTACACTCCCAACCCTATTTTTTATTCTTTATTTTTGAAACAGGGTCTCGCTAAGTTGCAGAGGCCTCACTAAGTAGCTGAGGCTGGCCGCGAACTCGGATCCTCCTGTCTCAGCCTCCCAAATACTGGGATTACAAGTGTGTGCCACCACCCCCGGCATATAGTTATTGTTGTTACTCTCTGTTACACCTTAGATGATGCATGATGCTCTCTGGGTGCCTCCAGTTCCTTTTTTTTTTTTTTTTTTTTT